>JAYMFT010158165.1:0-26520 GCA_038088735.1 Panulirus argus | reverse complement strand
ACCTTTCTCTCTCTCTCTCTCCTCTCTCTCTCTCTCTCTCTCTCTCTCTCTCTCTCCCCCCACATCACCAACCTCTCGTCATTTTCCACCCCTCACTCCTGTCACATTCGCTCCCATCATCTTCATCAACCCATCATCTTCACTACCCCACCGGAGGGACTCGAACCCTTGCTGAGAGATGCAACAATGCTCAGGTGCACGAAGCAGGTGATAGAAATCCCTACTAGTGTTAAATAAACTTCATTTCATTTACACAGTGAATGATAATAATGATAACTACAAATCCATAACTATAACCAATATTATTATTATCATTATCGTTATTATTATCATTAATATTGATATTATTATTCTTATTACTAAAAAATAAAAATTATTCAAAAGAACAAAGAAAAAAATGCATGATACTTGTTTATTTAATGAGTGCAATCAAGAAATCGAATTCTTTCAAAGTCTTTCCTTATTTGTAACTTCTGTATCCAAGACACGTAATAGAAATAGGGAGAAATAAAATACGGAAGGAAAATCGGGGGTATTAATACGGCAAACGGACCCTGGGCTAGAAGGGCTCAAGGGCCATTATGATTCATTCAATTAACTGTGAACTGTGACCAACTTTGATGCATCATTGATGACGTTTGAGCACATACATTAGAATGTTTTGCCAAGAATGACAACAAAAGCCAAAGAAAACAGGGGAGAGGAGTTGGTGGAGAGGGGGGAGGGGATGGTAGGGGGGGGACTCACAGTTAGCCGTGAATGGGGGGGGGGAGGGGGTGGCCTGGGTGGGGTCGGGGTTGGGGTTGGGGGGGTATGGATGGAATGGTGAGGGAGGGGGAGTGAGTTGTGTGGATAAGAGAGAGAGAGAGAGAGAGAGAGAGAGAGAGTGCATCCAGTACCAATCATGTGCTTATTTACAAGCAGGGATGGGTTAGTCACGACAGTGCAGACGAGCCGGCACTTTCATTAGCTGTCAGCTTCCACTCCTTTTAGCCCGTGTTGACGTCTTGTCTTTCTGCCTCAACCGCCAAGCTGGTTGCTGGCGTTCTGTCCACATAAGGATACAACGCTCTCCTCCAGTTTTCGCGTGAGACTCAATAAGTTGCAACTCACACCAGTTCTTCGTATACCTAGGCTATCCTGCGGTGAGCGCTGCGCGCCAGCTCTGCCATTTGACAAGATCTCGTTGTATGAAGGAGAGAGAGAATACATGCTCAGAGAATGCGATACAGTACTGCAAGAAAAGAATGCAATTAAACTAGGAACGTTAGAAAATCGGATGAGATAAAGAGAAGGAGATAGGGGGTATACAAGAACGGGATGCATATAGATAAAGCAAAGAATTGCAGCGAATCGAGGAATAATGGAAAGAGGCAGAATTTTTACCTTGAAATGGAAAACAAATATTGTCGAAAGGGTACGGCAAATAGACACTAAAACAGCATTTTCAGAACACGGACAGACGAGGTAGGAAAAGAGAGTTGATACAGAAGACAAAAAAAGGTAAATGAAAAGCCTTTTAGAACACTGGAAATATGGCACGATTGTGATTCCTAAACAGACAAATGAGACACACAAAAAAGTGGCGTTCAAAAGAGGTCGAAAAGAATAAAGAAAACCTGGAAAATTCACAGATACTTAAGAATGTGAGGTCGGAATCACACGAATTGGTATAAAAGTAAATATGGAAAATAAGAACTGTGTAGAAAACAGAGATGAGGAAAAAAAAAAAGCATACAATACGAAACAAAAGGAGAGGATGAGAACCTTCATAAGATGAGACAAATGTAAGATAAAAAACAAAAGAAAGGAAGAACTGATAACAGAGCAGCACCTTGGAAGAGTTAAAGAACATTCCCTTTCGGAAGATAAGGGAAAACGTCTTTTAGGGAGAGAGAGAGAGGAACCTGCAGGATACACGGTAAGAAGCGGATGACCCTCTCCCGAGCAGCGAGACAAGGATCAAGGGCGTGGTGGCTGCACCGAAGCCAGGCGAGCTGGAGGACAGGGAGGAAGGCGCTGGAGACCAGGGGAGGAAGGCGATGGAAGGCGGGGGAGAAATGCGCTGGAGGACGGGGAAGGAAGGCGCTGCTGGAGGACGGGGGAGAAAGGCGCTGCTGGAGGACGGGGGAGAAAGGCGTTGGAGACCGAGGGAGGAAGGTGATGGAAGACGGGGGAGAAAGGCGCTGGAGGACGGGGAGGAAGGTGCTGCTGGAGGCCGGGTGAGGAAGGTCTCTTCGGCGGAGATTGAGGGAATACTTAATGAAGACGCGAGTCTTTGAAGCAGCATCGGCCATTATTGGCTTCGCTGTCTCGGGCCGGCCCGCGTGCTTCCCCGGGGTGTTTGTCCTCTACCTTGCACTGGGGAGGTGTGCAGGGGGGTGGGGATGGGGAGAAACAGAGGAGGGAATGGTGGAGGTGAGGGGGCGGCGTTGAGGCAGGGGGATGGAAGAGAATGGAAGGGATAAAGTAGGTAAAGGGAGTATAAAAACTAGGAAGAGAAAGGAGACGCAAGGAATGGGAGCTGGAGGAGGGACAGAGGGAGAAGGTAAAGGGAGGCAGGGTGGGGGGGGACAAGTAGAGGAAACAGACGAGAGGGAGAGGGAGATGGTAGAAGAAGAAGAAAAAGAGGAGATAAAAATCAAGAAATTGGAAAATATCTAAACTCAAAAGTCCGAAAGGACATCATAAAACAATATTTCACTCATTTTTCAAAGATCAAAGATGACAAAAAATAAAAGCGAAACAAGAGAAAAAGCTTAAAAAAAGGCAGACTAATGTATCATACAACAATAGACGAAATGAAAGGAAAGAAAATATATGTATCAAAATACTGTAGCACCCATCTGCTTCAGATCGATTCGTGTCCGTCTCCTCAAGACCTTTCATTTCCGACAGGAAAGTTGCTGTAGCTCATAAGAATAAAATGCAGTCTTTCATGTCCTCCAGCCAGCCAGCGAACCGTGAAAGAAAGGGGCATTCAACTGATTCTTTCGGTCCGAGAGTGAAAATAAACGCGTCTCATACACTAGTTCCTGCTTGCCTCCATGTGCCAAAGCAGAGGGCAGTCATCGGAAAACATTCGTGTCTGGTATTTCCTCCTTCTTCAAATAATCGTCAAGCGTCTTGCTCGAAGGCCAGCCCGAGTGAGAAAAGCGAGGAAAAGTCGCTGGATCTCATCAAATGGCGTGTAAACAGCCATCAACACCATTCTCAAAAACGCCCTCTTGAGGAGAGCTGCTGATCGCGGCAGAAATGGTCAACAGAGGAACTTATCACAGCAAAAGGCAATCTTGCCAGCTTCATCAACGGACGACTAAAGTCAGTCATCAATCATCACAAGCATTCTTTTTTTTTTTTACCCAAGAAAAAACAAACTTAACTAGAAAAAAAAGACATTGAAGATATCATCTTTCTTTTTTTTTTTTTTAATCTAAGAAACTGTTAACAACACACTCTCATCTTAACAGCAACATCTTACAAGTGCAGCAATCATCTAAACAGCAACATCTTGCAAGTGCAGCAGGTAATTAATAAGAACATCTTACAGAAATATGAAACACCTGTGGCCAATGCATCATCGAACAGAAGCGGAAACACCAACGAGCAACAATTTCTTAAGAACGAACAAAAAACAGGTAATTATAACATACTTTCTCAAAGGCCACTGAAAGGTAGCAATTGGCTCCCAAACAGCCCATAACAAGTCAAGTGAAGACGTCAACAAGCTGCTCACCCACCCTCGCTACCAGTTCAGCAGTCCATAATAACCAAGTGAGTGGGGACAAATTGTAGCTCCTCATCCACCCTTGCTGCCCTTGAAACAGCCTATCAAATCTGTGCGAGGTCAACAAACACTCTCTTACGTCGCCCTGTCGCCACAGGACAACCGACAATAGCCTGGCGTGGGAGAAGGACCCCAACAAGCATCCTCCCTACACCTGGCCATCTCAAAAACCATGTCAGGCTGGGCCAACCAGCAGCCCGTGCCATAATTACCCTACATGACCTAGGCGAATGAGGACAACCAGCAATCCCTACCATAATTACCCCACGAGAAATGGGTGATGGGGGCAACCAGCAATCCGTACCTTACTTACCCTCCAAAAGATGGGTGATGAGGGGGCAATCTGCACCTTAATTACCGCAAAAGAGCTGGGTAACGGGGAGGCAACCAGCAATCCGTATACTAAGTTCCCCTTACAAGAACTGGGTAATGAGGAAGAGGGCAACCAGCGATCCGTGCTGTAGCTCAGTGCTTCGTACCGGGTGTGTGGCGCTGCGACAATGTACATCGTAAAGGCACTACATTTGTTTTAGTATATTCATGCACGTGGGAAGATTTTTCTTTTCCTTCCTTCCAATGGATTAAGGGAAAAACATTGAATTCGAATGAAACTGTGGTGCGAGGATCAAGCTAGCTCGAGAACATATCTTGAAATAGAAGCAAAAGATTCCGGAACAATTGTCTTAGTTATCCTACAAGAGCTGCATACTGTGTAACTTTAATTACACTAAAAGAGCTGGGTGAGGGTTGGCGAACTAGCAGTTCGCCCCTTAGTTATCCTACAAAGGCTTGGTGCAAGAGGGCCAACCCTCAGTCCGTATCTTAGTTATCCTACGCTCACCCTCAGTCCATATTTCATCCTACAGGAGGTTGGAGAAGGCGGGGCCAAGGAACCATCCTAAAGCCCCAGCTGTTCCACGAGAGTCAAGTGAAGGAGGACGTCAGGACACCACCTACCTTCTCGTGTTGGGGCTCCTGTGGCTGCTGCTGACGGATGGAGTCCCGTAGCTTCTGGAGCTGGGCTATGATCTCCGTGATGCGCTTCTCCTGGGAGTGGAGCGCCTCCGGGTCGGCGCTGAGGAGCTGGGTCATGGAGGCCAGAGGGTCTCCCATGGGGACCCCACCGCTGGAGGACACGGGAGGGCTTGGGGGAGCCGTGCGTGCCTCTGGAGGTTTGCTACTGTGGATACAAGGAGATACAAGACCACGGTAAGACGGTGCTGGAGGGCGGCGAGAGGACGGGTCAGTTATACTGAAGGAGGAGGAGGTGGGGGAGGAGGAGAAGGCAGGATGGAGCTAGACGAGGAGGCAGAGGAGGAAGATTTAGAGTAAGGAAAATATAGGGTAATGAACTGATCTAAAGGTGTGAAGAAAGTGAGTTGGGACGAGAAGAAAAACAGGTGTAGTAGTAGAAAGAAAATATGAATACGATGAAGAAAAAGAAATCAAAGAGGTGAAACATCAAGGAATATGTATTGAGAGCCTATGATAAGGAAAAGAAATGAGTTGTAAGGGAAACTAATACAAGATGACTAACAGCAAAGGGGAATAATGAGGTTGTGGGAAGAGATGGGTTTATGAACTTTGTCTTCAGTAAATTACATGGCGAAATACTTGCAATAAATTGTTTTTGAAAAGTCGCCTTGAACTCAATTATTATCCTTCTTGCTTCAGTTATGTGGTAATATTGGTTAATCTAACTTCAATGTAACAATGGTCTTATCTTTAGCTTAAAAACTTTAAGATATCACAGTTCAAACAGCTATAACAAAGGCAGAGGCCCTTCCTAAAGGGTCATATCTATCAGGCCCAAGGGCCCTTGACCTAGAACCAGTGATAATCACCTCTCTCGTTCTCGTTTTGCTCTCTCTGCGTCGTCGATCGTACTGTGGCTCATCTTGGAAGTGAGGCGTTTGAGGACATCGTCCATGGATTTCCTGGCAGCGTTGACTAGCAGGCCTCCCCGCTCGGCCTCTGACAGCGGGGAGAGGGAGTTCCTCTGCTGCTGTTGTTGCTGCTGCTGAAGGTGCTGCTGTTGTTGAAGGTGTTGTTGGTGCTGCTGCTGCTGCTGCTGATGCTGTTGTTGCTGCTGCTGCTGTTGCTGTTGTTGTAGGTGGTGCTGCAGCTGCTGTTGGTGGTGCTGGTGCTGCTGCTGTTGCTGCTGCTGCTGCTGTTGGTGTTCGTGTCTCGCCACGGCGGCCTCCTGAAGAAGCCTGGCGTGTTCCTGCTGCAGTCGCACCTCCTGCAGTTTCGCTTGGAAGAACGGGTTGGCGAAGGGGTAGAGGTGCTGGGCCAGGTCGTCCGAGTCGGCCGAACTCTCTCTTCGAGTCCTCTTAGCCTCGCCCGTCGAGGCCACCTCGGAGTCGGACCAGCGGGCCGGGGACATCCCTACGGTGCCTTCGTCGCCGTAGCTGAACTCGGAGCCTCCAGCGGAGTTGTCGGAGTCGCCGCCGCCGGTGGTAGAGACGAGAGGGGGCGCGTCTTCCACCAGCATGTCGCTGGCGTCGGGGAATGAATCAAGTACCTTCGTCGGGAGCGACTTACGCTTCGACGACATTGTCAATCTGCAAGAAAACAGAGAAAGGAACTTTGAGAACCTCACACTCAAGGGGTAACAACAGTATGGTTGATCAAAGCCACAAATGACCTTAAATTAGACTCTTAATACCAACGCCAGGTGGAATCTCCAACACTCATACGATGAATGATGAATCATTCCAACCAAATGCTACGAGTGAGTCCGTGTATAACTCACGGAGACTCATCAGTGATCTACTTAGGACATTATCTACTCATAAATCACCACCCGAAAGGTGAGGCTGTAGGTGAATTCTTCCAAGAAATATGTCTCGAGGCATCTCGCTCCTTCTCGTCCGCTGCGGCGTTAAATCATCATCGTGTAAGCGGGGAGCACAGCGGCGGCACCACACCACCACAGCCCTGGCCGCGTTGGTGACTCACCACAACACCAGACCCGTAAACACACGCGCCTCTACCGCCCGCAAACGAACCTCATTAACACCTGTTCCTCTTCCTTCCATCTACAGCTCTTCTTCCCCTTCACTACGTTTTTCCTTTACTCGTCCCTACCCCTCCTCACTCTTTCCCTCCCTCCTCTCTACCCCTTCATTCCGCCTCTCACGTCCGCTCTCCGCGCCTCTCTCACTCTCTCTCTCTCTCTCTCTCCTCGGCCACTGAGAATCTATTAATAGACCGCTGGGCATACGAGTCAACTCTTTACCTGTTCAATATCCATCAGATGGTCTATGAAGTGTGTGATGGACCCTTGGCCCTTATGCCCCCCGCCTTGTTATTTCTGTCCCGGCCTCTAAACCTACCGCCTGGCCTTCCCCAGGACCTACCCTAACTAAGCCTCCGACCGACCCCCCCCCCCCCCTGCCGGCGTCTTGGCGGACACCCCACCGAGGCCCGAGGTTTGAGGAGTCGGGGTATCACTACCACAGCTTCGGAGTTACGAGGGGAGAGGAGGAGGGGTGAGCGGCAGGCATGGCAGCGCAGATGCCGAGCCGCAAGCGGTAAAACAAGCATTTCGCGGGCGTGCGCGCCTCCGGTACTTCCGATAAACTCGGCCCTCTGTATCGCCCGGGAGAGTAATTATAACTACGGAATGCGTGTGATGTCCGCGGTGGGCTCCGTCGTCGAAGGCGACATGGGCGGCGGAGATGATTTATACTTCCGGTGTTTGACTTAGCGCAGGGCCGCCTCAAAGAGATATTGTCAGCAGACGCCGCCAGATAACACTAGGCGGGCTGTTGACGTGTGGCGGGCGCAACCAACCGACCCCCATGGCGTTCATTAGTACCTTGGGAAACTCGAAACGAGGCTGAAGGTGATCACCTACTAGTCTTCTAATTACGAATTGTTAGAACTGATCAGAGAAACAAACAAACACTGGTCGATTGCGTTTTCTAGAGATTTTAGGAAACCTGATCTGTGGTTTTTTCACATCCGTCTGAAGTGTGATGATGCCTTGACCTGCCCTCCAGCACGGACTGCGGCTGGCTGACGGCTCCTGACACTGTCCTTCCCTGACGCAGACACACACGAACCATCTATACGTCACGGGTCATGAAGGTGATCCCTCAGCCTTGGCGACGGTGGCAGAGTCGAGACAATATCATCGCCAGAACAACAATCAAGGAAAAATCGTATGGGGGGAAATTCTTACCTCTGAGGAGAAAGAACGGGGTTCGGGGAAACCAGTGTGGGAAAATTTACCAAGTGGTGTGCTGAGAAAAAGAAAGAGAGAGAGAGAAAAATGATTAGAAAAACAGAATCTATCGGAAAATGAAAGGAGATAAGGGAAGCGAAGACTGAGAAGAAAATAGAAGACTTTGCGAGACCGGAGGCAATATGTGACGACGATGTTGGAGGGGGATAATAAGAGACTATCATTCTAAAGGAAGGGAGAGAGAGAGAGAGAGAGAGAGAGTAGCGTAAGGTAGCGCAAAAGAGTAAGGGAGAACTTGAAGGTAATCACATAGCCCTGCCCTTAGAATACCATTTTCTTCTCTCTCTTTCTCTCTCTCTCTCTCTCTCCCTTTCCCTTTCCCCCTTTCCCGACCAGATGACCAACTGCTCCATAAATCTTCACCCCCTTTAAATCCCCTCGCTCATCAGGATTACCCTCACAGTGACCAGGGATTTTACCAGGTACCGACTGCATTGGTGGTTTTACGTCTTGTTGTGTTCAGTCAGCGGATTTTAAGGATTTACATAAAAAAAAAAGGAGGTTCATTGTTTACAGGTTATAGAAGAAAGAGTGGACGTTATTTCAGGGTTGAATGGATTGGGGTTTTCGTTGTTGTTGTTGACGGGCAAACGAAAATATTCTGTTCTTTCGTGGATTATTCTGAAGGCAGATGAAGCACCTTTATGTTAAGTAAAAGTGATTTTATACACTATTATTGTGACTGATGAGGCGTTTGGACATGTCGTTATATCTTCAAGTCGTTTTACGTGAATTAATCTTTTTGAGTGATGTTACTTGGGGTATCTAAATCGTACAATTAGAGAAAAATTCTGGCTTTGAAATAACGCCACACGGGAACGTACGTAGCAAAGGATTGATTTCGTGGACGGAAGGTGATTGAGTTCCGTTGAAGAAGCATCGTTTCACCGCGGATCTTAAGTCTTGCGTCCCAAAATAGGTCCTATGGAGTCCTTGTATTCTCCTTGGAAGAGGTCCTATGGAGTCTACTTCTCCCTTTAAGGAGGCTTTAAATGACTTACACGTTGCTCCGTGAGTCAAGAGGGGTTCCCCACAAGCACATTCACGAAACGAGAGGGTTTCTCCTTTGACACGTCTGTCTTTAAGAGATTTCTCATAAATCATCGTTTTAAAAAGAGATTGTCCTTAAAATCAGCTTTCCCTAAATTTCTTTTTTTCGTATTCCTAGTTTTTTTAGATAAAGTTCTCTACTAGTTTGACACATATTTCTCTTTTTCTCGTTTTTAATCAGTGTATTTAAATGAAGTTTTCCTGTAGTTCGTCTTTATTTATATTCCTTAACACGAGTTCGTTTTTAAGAAGCTTTTCCTTGCGATGCGTTTCTCTTAAAGAGATCTTTTCTATCACTAGTTCGGAAAAAAAAAGATGGCTTTTGTTCTAGTTTGTCTCAAAAACATTTCTTACACCAAGATTACAACTGAATCATTTTTTCTGTCTCTGTGCCATGTTTTGTCTCATTACTTAACAGTGCTCTTAAAAAAAAAGGTTTCACTTACAATATCTTCTACTTTCAAGGAAGTTCCCTTTATCACTAGTTCGTGTAAAAGATATAAAAGCTGTTGAAAAAGAGGGGACAGCTGTAAGTGAGGGGCGTCAGCCGAGGCCCGCTGACAGAAAAATGTGGGCAGCGTCAGGCGTGGCTGACACCAGGGCCTGCGCCTTGAACATTGGCCAGGCTCTTCATGAATATCATGGCGGGAGAAATACGGGCTTGAGGAGGCGTTGGGGAGATGGAAGACGGCATCATTGTTCCCCCTTGACAGTAATGGGGCTTGTTAGGTTGGGTGTGAGAGAGTGAGAGAAAAAAAAAAGAGGGGGAGAGAGAGAGAGAGAGAGAAGAGAAGGGGGAGGGGAGGAAACAGAGAAAGGGGGAAGAACAAGGAGCTACAGACAAACTCCAAAAGATGAAGAACCACTTTTCAGCAAATTAACCCGACGAAGAACACCCACGACCCTGCAACAGATCCTTACACAAGACACGTCCACGACCTTAGAGAAGCCCTTCCCCAAGGTGCCAAAAAGCCTTTACAACACCTCTTCCTTCCTCAACCGACACCAAGGACCTTACGACACCCCCTCCTCAAGAAATCCACGCCCCAGGGCACCCCAGTGCAACGCTACAGAACCAAGAACCACTGGCTCTCGTTACGTACTCTGCCTCACCCCCCTACAATTCGAACTCAGAGGGATGCGTCAGAATGAACTAACTTGTCTCTCTTCCAAATATTCCTCTCGATTATACCCTCAAAAACCCGCTAACACAACCCAGAACCTATTCTTTTTTCTTTTTTTTTTTTACCCTAAAACTTATCTGGTGTTGATAAAACCTCCTCCAGCGAGATATCTTTCCTCTGGAACCGAGTTCGATCGAGTCTCATATGGGCGACCATGTCCCCCGTCTCTCTCTCTCTCTCTCTCTCGTCCTCCCTCATTCATATCTCGGCCCCTTCAGGTCCTTCCTCTGCTTGACCTTGGCTGTGCCGGCGATAAGCCTCAATGGTCCTCAATATGGCACTATATATAACTGTGACGTCCATTGTTTCTGGGTGCCACTTGTAGGGAAGATTGGCACACTCGCCGACGCCGATTTCCACTGCAGTGATAACTAGAAGCGAGGGTGTTATTTTGGGGTTGGACTCTTGGTATGTAGGTGGATGGCGCTGGCAATTGTTATGAGATGGATTTCTGGCGGACATGAGTGAGTATTGGACGTGGAGGAAGGAAGGGAGGGAGGTGGGGGTCGTTGCTGAGGGTACTCGAAGCTGCGGGACAGATGTTAGGAAGTGGGAGGTACGTGTTATCACAGCCCTTTCCACAGCTACAACTAACCCTACTTCGTTTTCGTCAACATTCAGGTCCCCGAGACGCAGCGTAGGTTCTTTATTTCCATTCTTTGTCGCCAGGAGGAGCAAAGCTATCATCATCACAGCTGCCACTGGCATCATCATCATTTTGCACCGAGAAGCAACAATCTTCATCACCTCCATTTCTATACGAGGCTCCTGTCATCTCCCTCTCGCTAGTGTCATGACAACAACAACAACAACATCCTCCCTCGGCAACCACTCCGCCACATCCACCGCCTCTGGCCGACCACCACCACGTTCCTCCCTCGTCAGACACAACCACTAAGGAACGTCCTCCGTACCTTTGGTGTCTGGAACAACCCACAGGAGGCGCACCAACCCGTCTCTCTTTCTCTGTCTCTCTATTCTTTCCCACAACACCAGTCTTGCCCTACCTACCCACCTATCTATCCTCCAACGTCACACTGACGCCCTACCTTAGCGTCAAGCGACCCCCTCGCCTTGGCGTCACAGTGACCCCCTCGCCTTGGCGTCACACATTTTGTATCTTACACCAAACGACACCCCACCACGCCATACCGCAACATATCCTTACAACCTCTCAGCGCCCTGACCACCGCCACAATATCCCCATCCCGGTCGGTCCCTTCAGTCTATCCACAACCCCAGCACCCGCATCACAACCCCCACCACAACCCCCAACACCACCATCACCTCCAACACCACCAACACATTGCCAAGCTGCCCTCGCCCACGCCCACAAGCGCCCCCCCCCCTCCACCATGGGCGGGCCTTAGTGCCACCAATAGCACTATTTTGGCTGGTTCAAGTGGGGGTCCGTGGCCGCGGTCTCTGGCCTCGTTGGCCGCGGTCTCGGGGTCTCGTTGGCCGTGGTCTCTTGGCCTCGTCACCATAAGGCGCGTCAGCCAGCACGACCAATTGTCACTCCCCAGAAGGCATGAGAGGCGCCATTTTGCGCAGCTGGTCCTATTGTTGCTTCCATTTTGATGCTGCCAGGGCTAGGCACTCCCCCCCCCCCCACACACACACACACACGCCGGCCCCTCCCTTCCTCCCTCCCTCCCTCCATCCACACCCCCTCCTCCTCCTCCTCCTCCTACCCCTCCTCCCTGGCTTAGCCGCCCCCCCTCCCCCCATCACCACCACCACTGCTGCTGTTGCTTTTCTTCTATTGACGCTGTGCAACAGACGCCGTTCCTCTTATATTGGCAGGTCGGAGGGAGTATTTTTGGGTTTTGTTTCTATTTATCTCTTTCTATAATTGCTGTTGCGTTTTTTTTTTGTGTGTGTGTGAGTTATTGTTTTTATTTTGTGTGTGTTTGTTTCTTGTGGAATTATTTTTTTTGTGTGTTTTCATGTCTGGCTGTGTTGTTGTTAATGGAGTTGTGGTTGTATGTGTCGCTGTGTTGTCCCACCTTCGCTGTTTTGCGTAAAAGATATTAGAAAAAATAAAGACTTTTGCGTAAGTCCTTTCAGAAAGACTGATTTGGTATTTGCCTTTTTTTTACTTGTCGAAGTTCTGCTTTTGTTTGAGAACCTGGGTGACCTTTTTTGTCATGACTTTTGTATTGAAAAGTCTTTTTTTGTCCAGCTTCTCCTATTTTTCACTCTTTTATCATCATGATTTTTATCATTTCTCTTGGATATTATCTATTATTCTATATTTTTCGTTTTTGTTTTTTGAAGTGTGTCTGATTTTCTCCTTGTCTTTTGTATTGATGATAGCTAGATACAGGAGAATTTCTAAGTCTTCTAACACCTAAGATCGACGTTATTACTCTCCTAACACCTTATATCGACATTGCTAATCTTCTAACGCATCGACATTATAACTCGTCTAACACTGTGAGTCGATATGGTTCCTCTTCCGGTACAATGGACGAGGATTTCCTTGTTTATGGCCTTCCTGTATACAATAACGTAGTGACGCGTTTGTTTAATTGCTCCCCTTACGATAATGTAGTGGGAGGGCTGTCTGTCTGTGTGTCCCCTACATGCCCTGGCGAGGGAAGGTCTCCCCTTACGTAAGGTGTTCCCTTACAAATTATCGTAGTGGGAAGTCTGTCGAAGTGCTGTCTGCTGCCACTGTGGGATGGTCTCCCCTCACAATAATGTAGTGGTGGCTGTGTTATGAAAAAAAAAAAGAATCGTTTTCCATCTCTCTCTCTCTCTCTCTCTCTCTCTCTCTCTCTCTCTCTCCACCCCCGGCCAACCCCCCATCCTACCTCCCCCCCTCCCCATCTCCCCTCCCTCTAGTTTGTTTTAAAAGGACGAAGCTAAATTGTTTTTATTATTAAAAGTTGTCATGCGTGACGGATTCGTTAAAACTTTGAAATTCGGATGATTTACTTTTGTATATTTCAACACGCATGAATATTTTGAATTTTAATTTATCTTTCTATTTGTCTTTCCATATATATATATATATATATATATATATATATATATATATATATATATATGTGTGTGTAAGTTTGGTCACTTTTCTCCATTGTCCCAATGTGTCGAAAAAACAAATATATAAAAATATGACAGAAAAGAAGCTAGTCTTATGTTGGTTCGTCTCTCGCAGCGTCAGCCACCACATCTGCCACCACAACTGCCACCACATCTACCACCGTGGTGCCTCCATTGGTGGGTGGCGCTCCCGGCAACTGTGCCTCGCTGCCCCTGGCGTGCCGAGGGGGGGGTCCTTCAACCGCCCTCTTTGTGACGCCATTTTGCGCAAACTACCCTTTTGTCGGATCCATTCGCCCTGATTGAAATCAAGTCTTTCACCCTCATTCTTCACCGGACGCTCTCTCTCCCTCTCTCGCTGTCCCTCCCTCTGTCTCTCTTTCTCTCTCTCTCTCCCCTTCCCTCTCTTTTTCAACGACTTCTTGATCTCTCTCTCTCTCCTCCTCCTCCTCCTCCTTTCTCCTCCTTTCTCCTCAGACGTCGAGGCGTCCGCTCGGCACTATCCCACGACACCGACCCGATCGTAGACGGGGCTCGGAACCCGTCTGAATAATGACGTCTATCGCCGAGGCCGAGGGAGAGATGGCACTACCGACGGGCCCTTGGCACTATGACGCTTGCGGTGACGTGGTTAGCTTGGCAGTGCAGCTCACTCTGACGGAATTAGCTTTACGCTATAAACTCTTGGACGTGGCGTTTCTAGCTTGGCAATCCACCCGGCGCTGACGAAATTAGCTGTACCTTGACTGAATTAGCTTCGCATTTATTAAGCTTTGGACGTGACGCTGTTAGCTTGGCGGCCTATCTCTCTCTGAAGAAGTTAGTTTGACACTATAGCTCCTGTAAAGTGACATAGCTGTTAGCTTGACAGACATGTTCTAAATGCAATTAGCTTGTTAGTTTCTATCAAACAGTGACCTCCACTGTATATCAACTCGACTCCTGCAGTGATACGCTTAGCTTTGCTTCGTAGTTCTTACAGTGACTTAGCTCAGCGTTCTTCCGTGCCAAACAGTCACTTTGCTTGGCACTCTTCACTGCTGAGAAACTTACAACGCACTTTGGCACTCTTTCCTGTTCAGTGGTTCAGCGTAGCAATCTTCGCTGCCTAGTATTAACTTGGCAGTCCCCACTGCTGAACAGCTTGGCACTTACTGATACAGTGACCCACATGTCTGAGTTAGCTTGGCACTCCCTCATACAGTGACCCCCGTGTTGTAATTTAGCTTGGCACTCCCTCTTACAGTGACCCTAATATTGTAACTTAGCTTGGCACTCCCTCATACAGTGACCTCGTGTTGTAATTTAGCTTGGCACTCCCTCATACAGTGACCCTCATGTAGTAACTTAGCTTGGCACTCCCGCATACAGTGACCCTCATGTTGTAAGTTAGCTTGGCACTCTTTGCTGCGTTAGCACATTTTTTTGGCACTCTGACTCTGCTGGTGACGCACTTGGCACTGCTATCCCTCTTCCCCTCCCCTCCTCCCCCCTCACCATCCCTGCAATTGCAGTGACGTTATTTCCTTTACTAAAAATACGCATGGATTTAAAATGCTTGAGTTGTTTTTGTGAGTGTATTCCTTCAGGATATATTACTGATTCATTCCTTTAGGATTTGTTAATGTCTGTCTCCATTTGCTTTTTACATTTAGTAAACTTATGTTTTTATCTTTTTTAATTTTTCATTCAGTAAATTACTGAATGTTTTTATCTTTTTAAAATTTTATAAAGGATTACTAGTCAGTATTCATACCAGTTATATTATTCTTTTAAACAGTAATTCATTTTTCTCATTTATTTTGTGTGTGCGTGTGTGTGTGTGGATTTATTGCATATATTTGCATGTATATTGTATGTCATTTTATTTGTATGCATTTATTATCAACTGTTGGTGTCTGGGTGAATGAGTATGCAAATTTGCCGGAACGTACATGCATTTACGGGAAAGAGACATAATCAAAAAAAGAGACTTTACTGCAATTGCTCGGCTATTTCACAAAGAATAATTTGGGTTCTGTGTACACACATACACGCGTCACGCACACAAACACACATAGATGTACACATGCCGTAAGGAAACCCTTACGTACACATGTGCATTGCATAAAGATATTTATACTCTGTCATACAGAGAACATAGATATCCTCACGTATGCACGTGCACACACACACGTGTGTGAGTGTGTGTAACCTATACGTAAGGTTAAGACATGCTGTATATATATATATATATATATATATATATATATATATATATATATATATATATATATATATATATACAAGGTTACGAGATGGGGCAACACAAGTGTAAACCTCTCCCATAACACAGAAATAGTAATCACACACACACACACACACACACACTCCACTACGTTCATAACTCTTTTGTCTCATTCATTGCTCCCTTCCCTGGCAGTACCCATACACCGCGCTGCCCCTCTCCCCCTCCCACTAAACACCCTCTACACACGTCATTTGTGGTGTCTGGCACAAGGCATATGCCTTCCTCTCCCTGTTAATGAGCCTTGCAGTTGCAATTGCAGCGGTGTGTGTGTGTGTGTGTGTGTGTTGGGGACGCTTTGCGTAGTGTAGAGGAACGGAGGGAGACCTTAACCACCCCGTCTACCGCCCCTAGACGGGGGGAAGGTGGGAGAGAGAGAGAGAGGGTAATTTTGAGGGCGAGGGTAAATTTGGGAAGTGTTGGAGGGGCGAGTGGTGAAGAAAATAAGATGGCGGAGATTGGGGAAAAGTGTTGGAGGGAGCGGGTGATAGAGTGAAGGAGACGGTGTTGGAGACTGAGGGAGTGTGGAGATAGATAGACTCTGTCTTATGGCATCTTGCATCTCATTTGAATAATCCCCAATGTGGGGAAGACTTTGGGGAGTATGTGTAAGAAGTGGGGAAGGTAAAGACGAAGGCAAGTGGGTAAGGTATAGAGACGGACGCCACTGGGTCAAAATGGTAGAGAGAACATGGGGATGAGACTCCCAATTAGGATGGTGAATTGGGGTGAGGTGAGGAATGGGGATACCGGGGGAGCTTTGTGTGGATGGGGAGATAACGCGAGGGGTGAGGAATGGGAAAAGATGAGAGAGATGTATCGTGATGGGGAGAGAATTTCTAGGTTTAATGAGATAAAAACCAAGGTTTTAACCACTTGCACTCTAATGTGTTATTCTAACAACTATCATGAGCTAAAACTTAATCATAAAGTGCTTGATTTTAAGTAAAGACGACATCACAATCCTAACAACCTCAACTGCTATAGCAGCAACAAAAGAGTTAAATTACCTGTGTAGGTAATTTAGAACGAGAGGATGTATTGAGAATCTATCGTCCATAAAAGATGACTCAAATAGATATTCAGTTGTTGATTTGACAGATGAAAGGATCTACTGCATTTCTTGAGGAGAGCATTTTCATAAGCAATAATAAATGGAACGACCGCGTCTATTGCAGACATGAAAAAACGAAGGAAGAAAATTAATTTAAAACGTAATACGTTTGGCGACGGATTTCCTCAGTCAGTACAGCCCGCCTGACTCCCTCCCCCAAGCAGCGAGATGTGCGCCAGGTCTCAAGAGAAATGAGACCAACAGTGAATCCCTGAAGACGGTCCAGCGAGACAATTGTTTTCTCGTGTCTTTGTATAAATCGAATTAAGACACACGAGGGAGAGAACGACTCTGGCTGGCTGACATGTACACAGCTCGCAGTAGAACAGTGCAAAACGACTTTGATTTCCCGAAGGCATCGCCGCCTCCACACGGGAGCAAAAACACGCCACATTATCTTGTACAAAGACAGTATTTTGGCAGCTTTAGATAACGCAAACGTCGGGGGTTCCCAAATGTTTTAGAGAGAGTAAATCTTCCTCGGAACAGATGAACACAAGCGAGCTCTTAAAAGCTAGATGGTTTTGCCGTAAACAAAACATTAAATAAAGCTAGTGAGAGAGAGAAAAAAAGAAAAACAATGTCCGCTGTCATGGATTTGATTTGACTCTGTGGAATTTTGCAAAAGCGCTACACTTTAATGGCTACTCAGCGCTTCCGAGCATGAAAAAGATATGAAAAGGATGCTTAAAATCTTAAAAGTATTTACACAGAATTATATATTTCAGCTTCTTTTAAAAGACATTAAACAGTTTAAAACTATCTATACAGAATAGCGCTCTCTGAACCACAATTATGCTTATAGACTCTCAATATTGCCACACGACTATATGTATAAACAACGCGGCTAAACCCCACTGAAAAAGATATGGGTTTCAATGCCTTACAGACAACAATTATAGACACGATCCCTCATCTCCAGGAATCCGCGACGGTAGTACATCTTCCTGGTGTTCCTTCATTCACACTTGACAGAAAAATGTTGGCAAACATTCAAGTGACAATATTATCTGGCGAATCGCATTGCTTCATAACTGCTAGATTTATTGCAAGATACAGAATATTATTCATCATTGTAACTCAAGCTGGCAATTATGTGGTGAATAATATCTTTAAGATGATTTATGATGATAAACTTGAAACAGCAACCTCCCGCGCGCACGATTGGGTCGAGCATCTTTTGAGTGTAACATTTTTTTCACGAGGCTAATAAAGATATTATCGCAAAGGTGTTATTAATACCAGTTCGTCAATAACTCAAGGAATGGAATGGAAAAAGCGAGCGACCCCCTTTCGCATACCGTAATCACCAACCAGCTAATTAACAGACTCAGCGGCAAGATTGTAATCGGAAATTTGATTTACGACGAAAACAAAAATAAAAGTTGTGAACGCGATTTTTTTTTCTTTTTTTTTTTTTTTTGACCTCCCTAGAAAAAATAATCATCACCGTAGTACCGCATGAGCGTTAGGATCTGATATGTCTCTTCACAACCATAAATAACACGTTCAGATTCAAGGTGAATGAACATCAGTTCGTGTTCTCATTTCGTTTGTTCTTCATATTGAGTGTTCGGTGGAAAGCAACGCGTGCGTTGTTCATGCCGGAGAGGAAAGTACGGCCAAGCAATATTGTCGAGCGTTACTCGGCACTATCGGCCAACTTCAACGGCCACCCAGGTCGCCTTCGTCTCACCCCGTTACATCTTCTTCCTCTGTAACGTCAGCGTAGATCATAAATCTATCTTTCCTCCCCCCCTCTCTCTGATATCTCTTTTAATCAGATATATGTGCCCCGGCCATCGCAGGATGTGTAAGGCGGTGATAACGACATAGCGCGCGGGCGAGTGAAGGTAAAAATTAACACTTTTTCCCGATAAGGACCGTGGAAGGTCGCTGGTTAGTTGGTCACCCTTGCCAGGCTGACGTCTCTTATGTAGGGATGTGACGTCACGAAACCAAGGGGGGGGGGGCAGGAGCCCTTGGGGTTCACACACACACACACATCTGCAAGATCCAACAACAGTTCGGTGTTGAGGCTTCTGCAACCATCCTTACTACCGTTACCTCTCGCCACCTTGAGATCCCTCGTCCCCGAGTTGCAGTTCAACACCTCAGGGACATCAAGCTCATCCGAGGTTTGTACAGACCGCTGTATGAACGGCCCCATCCTAACCATCGTGAACACCACCAGTAATCAGGAGACTTTCTCCCTAGTGTTTATTTGGCTACACCAAATGACCACACAACACGCTACACCTCAACAACCAACCCCTCATTACCAGTTACATCAAATCACCCATTGCCTGACTCCATCCACACTGACCTTAGGTTTACCTCCCCATACCTATTAAGAACCAAACACACACACACACACTCAGACAGACAATTGTTATTTATCAAATACACATATCTCTTCCTTCCATTTTCTACCTAATACACTCAAATCTTGACAACGTGTTTTGCTTGAGAACCGACACTCTATATAATATATATATATATATATATATATATATATATATATATATATCAACTCGGCTCTTTAAAAGTCTGTTCGTTGCATGGGTCGAGTTTCATCCCTAAGCTTATATTAAGCTGATGGAGGCCCACAAGAAAAGACATTTTTCCTAAACTGTGTAGGGGAGAATAAGGAGGGCAGAGAGGGGTGGGGAGATGAGGGGTGAGTAGGAGGGAGGGAGGAAATGAGGGGGAGGAAAGAGAGACGAAAAAATTAATTAAAAATGAAATGCAAAACGCCCCAGTCATCAGAGGGGGCAAATCCCTATCATCCCGTGGTGGGTTTACCTCCCACCTTCCCCCCGAGATTGCATCCCTTAAAAGCCAGTGGCTTCTTGAAGCCCTCGCCCTCAAAATCCCTCTCAAATTAACCCGCTAAAGGTGACCTTAAAACTCTACTTCCTGTAGGAGGAAAAAAGGTCATCCTAAATCTCCTTTTCTGTATACTTATCTATGTACCTTTTTAAGCTTATACCAATTCAAGGTATTCCCTTTAAGTAACGCATCTTAACCTACTCCTTAAACCTTCAGTCTAGCTCATAAAGGATACTTCGGCCCAGCTCCTAAAATTCACCCTTTGATACATGTGTGCATTTAAGGTATTTCAATTAAAAAGTCTCTTGATCTAGTTTTACACCTTCAGTCTAACCCATAAACATTGCGTCATGGCTACTCACTAGTGTCACTCCCTAAAATACACCATTCAGTAAACTTGTTTGATAAAGGTAACCCTTTAAATAACCCTCTTTAACCTAGTGCTTAAACCTTCAGTTTATCCCATAAACCATGCCTCAGTCCTATTTCCTTAAAGCCACTCACTGAAATTCACCCGTAAGTCAGCCTTCCTAAACCTCCTCCCTTTAAACCTACCCCCTTAAACCCGTCCCTTAAATTCCCTTTCATATAATTCGTACTCTTACTCCTCACTTACTTACTTACTTATTTACTTACTCGCTTAATTACTCTTGGTCTATATACTTCTATGATTCAACCCTTTACACCTGCTACTTAAAATGCTCTTTATAATACTTCCCTTTAAACTTTTTCCTTGATATATTCCAAAAAAATTCTTCACCATCAGATCTGCTTCTAAGACCCATTGCCTGTTGTTCGAACCCCCCAAAAAAACCTGCTTTTAAATCTCAATCCTCGTAATTCAACCCTTTAAACCCTGTCCTTAATCATTCCTACCTCTTTAAGCAGCCCCTTAAACCTGCTTCCTATAATCTTACCCTTTAAACTTGGCCCCTTAAACCGCCTGTCTATCGTAAATGACTCCCTACCTGCCTTGGTAATTGGTTAATTGGCTGCCCCTTTGGCTACCAACCTGCCTCCCTAATTGGTTCCCTAATTTCGAGGGAAGGAAGAGTAGTGATAGAAGGGGGAGAGGCTTGGATTTATGGGTGGGTGGAAAGTTCTTTGTATAAGAGGGAAATAGGAAGGCAAGACGGTGAAAAATAGGCACGTGTAGAGGTCTTTACATGGAAGGAAAATAGGGTGGGTGAAATATGATTTTCTAGGTAGAAAATAGGTGGGTAGAAGATGGTTCCATTCGTGGAAAAATAGACCAGTAAACAGGTAATTAAAAGTTGACTGCATTGATGGAAAGGCTATGAAGATTCACGTGGTACAATGGATGATACATAGATTGCTTTCCATATATATATATAATCTTGCCAATAAACCCAAAATAGTCTCTCCAGTGTCATTACCGAATGATAGCTTTATTTTGATTCGTTTCTCTGTTTCCCGAGCAAAAAGAAAAAAATAGATAGATTTCCGGGGGCCACAGAAAGTAAATATCAGGGGTGAATGAGGTCACTTACGCCTCGGGGGGGGGGGAAATATATATATATATATATATATATACGCAGAATAAACGCCAACTGGAAATTCAATATTATGACATGTGAAAATCGTAAAATAATGCCAAAAGTCATTTTTTCTTTTAACTCATAAATGATCTCCATTCATTAATAAGGTAATCACATCTTGTAATCAGATTCTTAACGGGTACTACTGATGAGATCATTCTCTATTTTCTTTCTTTTAACAAAATCATAGCACTGTGATATTAACGCAATCCAATTAGCCTCACTGGGGAAAAAATAATAATTAGCATTTAAAAACGCGAAAGAGTTCAGACAAAAATCCGAGTTTTCTTTACGTGGCTCGAGTTTTAAACGCTCAATAAATAAACACATTTCAAAATTCGTGTACATTTCTAAAGTTAAGAACGACTGAAAGCAACAAGCAATTGGAACGGGAGAGGAAGTGAAAAAAAAAAAGATAGAAAATGACGCTAAAACACCTAAACACAGAAAAAGAATAGGAGCATCAACTCTCTATAAGCGACCCGATTCTCAGCCAGCGGGTTTGACTCCACGGTCGGCGCCGACCACCACAGCACAGTCTCCGATCCTCCTCCTCACAACGGACCCCCTGGTGTGGTCGAGGACGTCGCCGCTGCGCCGTGGGACTGCACAGAGACCCTCCTCCCCTCTCCCCAACCACCTCTCCCCCCCCTACCTCTTTCCCCCCCCCCTCCTCCCCCCCAGTTCGTAACAATCACGTATCAGACGCGTATCGGCTGTCGTAGATAATGGGATTAAAACTGAGGACAAAACGAATTTACTGGACACAGCGAGAAGGGTAAAGGTATGGCATACCATGGCAATTTGCCTCCTTCAGCTATCGTGTTTGTAAAAGGAAACTGCGAAATGGTATTTAGCGATTGTAACTGTTCGCCGTTTCCCGCCTTACGTGTGCAGAATCAGGGACAGATGACGGACCCACACGAGGAAAAATAAAATCTTCGTTTGGCGCATTTCCTCCGCTACTTCTTTTGGAAAGCAATGATGCAGGATGGAGGGACATCCAGCAGTCCCCTTGCCTTCTGCTTCCATCTCTCACCGTCGCCTTGTACGAGAGACAGGAGATATTTGGGCAGTATTCTTTCCCCCTTAAGCCAAAGGGCAGAAGAATTTCAAGATATTCATCAATAAAAAGATGGAGGAGAGATGACGACCATACGGGAACCCGAGACACAAGAACGAGCATCGGTAAATATAAAGTTGAAACCCTCCTTTCCTCGAACCTCTCTTCTCCTGTTTAAAACCTATTAACTCTCTCCAGCCAGCCGGTCAAACCCTCTCATATGGCATCCAACCCTTCACTCCAACGCTCTTACTTCGATTCATATGTAAATATTAATCTCGTTCAACTCCTGAATGTTTATTTTCCCATAATCGATACGCTGCACCGTTGAGAACATCCTCTTTCACTCTATAATAGCCTTAGGTATGAAATTAATCCCGAAAAAGGTAAACTGAGATAAAAAAAAAAAAGAGAATAGTACCAACCTTTGACAAGCATCGTTAGCTATTATGTATGTTGATGGTTAACCAACGATACAAAATCAAATCCTGAAAGCGTGAAACAGGTGAAGGAAATGAATGAACCCGTGAATCCATAACGTGACGAATCAGTAAAACGAATCATGAATATTGTCTACGAAATATGAAAACATGGCCACGGCCGTGGGAGATGTGGCAACTGCGCGCTCGCCACGCATGCAAATAAGTTGATATGCAAATAAATCTCGGTAGTGTTGTTGATCGGCATGGCTACTCCGTCATCCTTGGTCGCTCTATTAAAAGAACAACTAAATGCCCGCCCGGCAGCGTGTCAGCTGTCAGAGAGAGATAGCCTCCCGTTCGTCTCCAGGCTTTCCCTTCTCTCGTAGGGGAACGCGCGGTACGAGTCAGAAGGAGGGGGGGGGGTTACCACGAGCTCTGATACCTGCTCGCTGAAGTACCTCGACCTGCCAGTATACCTCCCTCGTTTGCTCTGGCCACTCAAACTGGCCTTCGTGGTCTCACTCCTTCCGGTTTGATGACTTGAAGCAGTGGCGAGTGAGGGGTGGGGGTGGTCATTGAAACAGGATATACATTGCCTTACGTATACATTACGGTGGATTGGGAGGTCTTCTAACCCCCCCACAGCTAGGTGTGGGACCTTACCTCACCTTATCTGTATCTTACGATGGCGTCGGAGGTCTGCTGTCCTTTACAATTTGGCCTACGATTCAGATATCGTGTTGGTCAGAGACTCATTTTGAAATCGAACCGTTCCTAAAGCTGTTTCAGATCGCACTCATAAAGCTTCACTTGCCGGAGGAGCTCATTTGGCGCCCGCTGCATGGACAAGTGGTATAAGAACGCTCACTCGCACAGCCTATGTCGTCAGGAAAACTCACTTGAACGCCCACTCGTAACACAGATACCTTAGCAATAGCTAGAATTAAAAGACATATGATCAATTATCCTCAAAACACCTTCGGCGCCACCTCCAAATGGACTCTAAACCTCTTGCGAGAGTGACTCAAATTTACCCTGTGTTCTCATGAGCCCGTTTTAAGAGTCTGTGGGTCCTGCAAGAGCCGCTATCTTCCTCAAGTACTTGTAAACCCTTGAAGAGCTCACTGGTTCACTTTTCCGGTCCGAACCACTTGAAAAGCTTCTGTCTCGCTCCTTGGGTGTCACTCGACGCTCCTGGTCGCCCCGCTGAAGGCTCATCCTACCTCGCCTTAAGAACCCTTGGCATACTTCCTGAAGTACAGGGAAAGTTTACTTAATTTTCCCCTGGTTAAAAGGGGCTTTTTCGTCGTCATTCTTTGGTTTTGGCGGCACTTAAAAACTTGTGAAAACCTAATCGTAAAGTTTTAGGTACTTTGGGGATACTGAACTAACCCTTTTTCTCGACCGTACACCTTCGGCTGGGAAAAAAATGATCCCATTTATCTTTACTATAACTTTAAACAACTTATTATACCTTATCACATCTTCTTAACTGCTTAACCGGACATTGAACTCTTAGCTTTTACTCTCCAATAAATCAGATTTTACCCGATCGTTTGCAGTCAGAGTACCAACCTAAGAGCAAAAAGCTAATCACGAAAAAGGTTGGCTAATTTCATTAACACGACCATATATAAACCCACGAATGAAACAGTTTCGTATTATCACTTGTGACTGAATCCTTAACTCACAACCCCAACTAAGCTGTCTGTATCAATGCACTACCAAACCTGCACAGCTTTTACTCACAATTACTCTCCGCTTCCTCTTGTTTCTCATTATCCAGGTGTGGTAGAGAACAGGTGTGCGTGATCCCCAAGATTATCTTGCGGAAATCTATCATACCTGAGTATGTCACTAGCCATAGGAGACCCACGTGGTGTTGCGTTTTGCCTTGCTGAACGGAACGTATTCAAGGGCCGTACTGGGTCGAACACATGAGGTCGGTTCCTGGTTCAGAGAGTCGGTCCACCGTCAACACAGCTGTTCAACTTCCCCCAAGGGTTGGTCGATGGTATGGATACTTAGCGTAGATATATATATATATATATATATATATATATATATATATATATACCCTCAATGAGAGGGCCTTGTGTACGGAAAATTCATATGCTGACTAAACTGACAGTTTAACTGACCCTAACTGAACATAAAACCAGTTTATAATAAAACCCCGTCCTCAATGACTGGTAAAGTAAATATAAATTGAATTATCCTGTAACTTTTAACAGGTCACCAGTAAATAAATACATTAATCAGTCAACTGAAATTACACGCCATTCGCACTAATGAAAAGATAATTAACCTAAAATCTATCCGATAAGTGAATGTTACATCATACAGTTTATACAACAAAAAAGAAAGCTTAATACAACATACAGGATACTTTTTTTACAGTAATCTACAAGTAGTAGGATGTAGAATGTAGTCGTGTAGAGAATAACAACCCTGCTTACTTAAGAGTGTTGAAGTGATGGTCCGAATCCAAACTAGGCTGTCTGGTCTGATCCTTTGTCGTACTAAAACTGGTCTACCTGCCTGGATTAAACATCTCTTCTTTACATGTACTATAGACCTTTTCTCATACTTTCTTTTAACTCCGGACTTTATGTATTAACCTCTTCCTTTCCTATTTTTATTTTCCCCATTTGCATCAGAAAGTCTGTCTTTGACTCGAGCCTTGGGCAATAAAACTGGAAATCAGAATATGCAAATGCAGGCAAATGCATTCAGAATATAATCCCCAATTACTGGTAAGCCAAGATCTCAGCGTATGAAAGGTAATCCCATCTATAAAGATTATTTAGAGCTTCCTAGATTCATTGGTAATTATCTTTAAACTAATAGAGAAGAAATTCTATCTCTAGGACTTAAAAAGCTTCACCTGTGCTTAGACTTCCAGTGATGGACACATGAGTCAGTACTTCATTGCCTAACTGAAATTAAAAATGTAATCTTCTTCTAACCTAGGAAGAAGAGGCAAAAACCACGGAAGTTAATTACACGTGAAGGTAATCTACGTGACCAAGAATTAATAAAAAACTGGATTCCCTCATCTCCTGAGCACGACTCTTCAGCACCGCAGTACGACTCTGGAACACGACGGTACGACCCTAAAAGGTACGATGCTGTGGCCTCGGACATGACCCGTAAGAATCAGGTCAAAAGTTACGTCGTCATGCGCATGAGTCGTACAGGTAAGCTGAAGAGTAGTAGCGTCGTGCTCAATGGTCGTAATATGTCGTACTCTCACAAGTCGTACCGCCGTGCTCAAACACCACAGCTCCTCACGACCACATGTTTCTCCCCCAACACCTCACACAAGGAACAGATCTTCCCCTAATATCAAGTGGGTTACCTGTAATCTCCCCATCAGGGCGCCTCATCCCTCCCCGACATTTTTCCCTTTCTCCCTACACGCAGGGGAACAAAAATCCCCCCCCCCCTCAGCAGCTCCGATTCTCCCCTAGATACGGCAAGTAGAGGCGCTGCCTCCGACGACGAGACACATCTCCAGTCAAACATGGGTGAGGGAGTCGACATGGCGAGCAATTTTGAACCTCATTTTGGCTAAATCTAACAAGCTGCGTAGCTTCCCGGCTCGTGTTAAATTCCCTCTCGCACATATTGATCTCTAACTGTATTCTGAAAACCCGATGCCAGTTTCAGACTACGTTTTTCCACTTTGTTAATTAGCATTAGCTACGTCACAGACTCTCATTCATTTTCACGTTGGAGGGTATGATGACTGATTCAGTGGTTGTTTATTTCCACTCCTTTATTTACGGTTCCCACAGTCGATGACATCTTACTTTCACTACGGTCCTCTTCCGATGGGGGGGGGGGGTTGCGGGTGAAGGAGGGGGCCCTTCTCTCTCTCTCTCTCTCTCTCTCTCTCTCTCTCTCTCTCTCCCCT
>JAYMFT010158143.1:0-12481 GCA_038088735.1 Panulirus argus | reverse complement strand
CACACACCCCTGACGCAGACCGACCTTCATTGGGAACCAGTCACTCTCTTCTTTTCCTACTCGTACACATGCCTTACCCCCTTGATAAAAACTTCTCACTGCTTCGTCTTTTTGTGAACAGCATTCTCTAAGATTTGTCTCGTATACAGTTCTTAATCTTCTCTTCTACTTTAATTCACCTTCTCAAACAGTTTACTGTTCTGTTTCAAGTTCTAATTAACTTTTCTTGTGAGATTATCATTTGCTCTCCTTTTATTATTATATTTTGTTTTTTTGAATTATTTTGGACATATTCATTTTTCTCCTTTCCATTTATCATCAGTTTTTAGCAGATTTATCCTTTCCCCCAAAACTAATTTTTTTTCACCAGCCAGAATCAGGGCCATTTGTCAATGTAACTTTTGGCAGTTTAACACAATATAGAGAATATCTGTACCAGAATATTGTAATATGCTAATGTTTCATTTTTTTCTATTGCAGAAACTGTGAAAGCTTGGTTATGATTCCAATGATTCCTGACTGTGGAGTTTTATCCACTCCCAGGAGAACTTCATCTTTGAATTTAAGTGAAAATGATTTGAAAGTCTCTCCTGTTCCAGCTAAGACAGCTCTGACATCACAAAAGGCATATAAACTGGCCTTTGCTTCACCAGTATCATCAGAAATGTCTGGGGTAACCCTTAGTTCAGGTAATAATTTTTGGCACATTGCAAAAGCATCTCACTGTAGCGAATGGTCCATTTGAACTTTGGACATTGATATAATGTAGTTTTCCTGTGTGCACTGGGAGAAGTTTTTAAAGAATTCAGTTGTAACTTAATTTTTTCCTGGTTACTTTTTTCCTAGTTAGTCAGTTCCATGAGTGGGGCTAGAACCATAGAATGGGTCACACTGTGACCTCATGGGTCATGATGCCACCATTTTATGTAGGGTGGTGTACCTAGCTACCTATGACTAGTACAGTATTCTCAGGATTGCCAGTGTACAATATGGTCACTAGGGCGGTTGCTAATATATCTTCCCCTACCCTATTCTTGGACTGGTATTTTAGTATTTTGTGGATTATCATGTCCACCTTTAATTATATTGATTTTGCATATTGGATTAAACTTGGTGAATTATGCTCTTATTTCCATTGCAGAGCTCATGTAAGCCTTCCCCTTCCTGTTTGTTTTATTGTTTTTGTTCATCAGGAATGGTTTCATTCTTTGTAGAAGCTGAGAGTATGGGCCCTGTTGGGATAGTTACATGAGAGGTGGGGCCTGTTAAGGGTGAGGCACTAAAAACTAAGAAGCGGCACTGGAGTTCTTTAGTTATGGAGACTGTTGCCATGGCCACCCCTTTAAGGGAGTTCCAGTAGGAACAGGCTTCAGAGATTTAGTTAGATAGATAGATTCATGCATTAATAAGGTGCACAGGGACAGATGAAGAATAACCTTCACTCGTGTCCACTTTCTAGTTGTTATGTATGATGTACCAAAACCAGAGCCACAACCAGGCCCCACAGATCTTTCTTTGGTTTACTAACATTAAATTCATCAGCTGCTGGGGAATGCATGGCTGTTTGCTTTACCGTCTGTCATCTGGTGCCGTTTGCGTATTGTTCATTCATGTGCATAACATATTTACATTAGAATTTTGAATTTTAAGATAAATCTTGACTGCTTTGGAGGTTGGGTGAGGTTTACATAAGTTTTTTAATTTTATACAAGTGAATTACCTACTTTTTACATAAAATGCCCCCACAGTTTCTTTGATGTACTACTTTTTTCTTTGTATAATTTTTTTCAATGTGATATAATGCTCAGATTCATGATCTGCAATTGTTATTGAATTGTTTAACCACTACACTAGTACTGAGGAACAGAATCAGCATCCATCGCTAATACTGTTGCTGAGCTAAACTAGACTTTTGTTCAAAATTTATTACTAGTATATCATAAACCATAACAGATAAAAACTTTAGGAAAAGCGTTGATGCAGATTTATTTTTTATTCAGTACTTATTGCCATCAGAACTACTTGAAATGTACTGGGTTCTTTTAAATGTTGAAAACCTTTTTTCTTTTTCATGTTATATCTAACACTCCAGTTGATTTACTTGTGTAAGATACATTTTGATCACAAATTGGCAAAAAGTTGATGGTTGTCCTTATGCATATTGTATGTTGAAATTTTTTGCGATAGCTCCTTTTGGTTTCTTGCAGGATTCAGCTTTGGCTTTTATAAGTCTCCAAAAAACACTGTCAACCCGTATCGTAAGGTTGAGCCCCCTCCTAGCCATAAGCATATTAAACGACCCAGAGAGGGCATAAATAAAGGTGTTGGCCACAAGATTAAAAAACCCAAGCAGAAGACAAAAGAGAAGATAAAGGTGAGATGAATTCTAAGAAATTATCAACATGTGTGTTTGATTACACAGGTGTATTTTCACACATTCTCCCTCCTTCTGTCACAGAATTCATTCAGGCATGCTTTGCATTCAAAAGTACTTGTATCCTTGCAGGTCACTCTATCTCACTTCCTTCATTTAACATGACTGACCAACCTTATTTTTTGTGCAGGAAGTATGTTATTGAGTGCACTGTCCTTATTAGGAGACCATATTTTTGTGTCTGGGGTAGCAATTACATTTTCCCCCATGAATCCTCTCCTTCCACTTATTAGGTATTTGAATCTAGTTTTTAATTCTTTCCAAAAAATTATTATGCTGCATATAATCCATTATGCCGTCATTACCCACTTTCTGGATGTTTTTAACGTTGAAGGCTCCAGTTACAGACAAAAGTCCACATCAAGGCCGGGCTTTAATTGAAATATAAAGAGAATTAAGAAATGGAAAAAGAAAATAAGGGAAAGTATTTACAAATTTTTGAGAAAGTGAAAGACCTGTCTTGAAATGTACCAGGTCATAGTTACTGGGAAAGACATGAGAAGACAGAGAGTTCCAAAGCCTTTTCTTTATAGGGAACTTCATAATTCTTCATTTTGTTCAATCTAGTGCTACATTCTCTCAGAACTGAAGTTCAACAACTTAAATCTCCTGGGGTTTTCACAGGCATTCTGTATGATCAAATTTTATTCTTCTGATGTTTTCATATGCATTTATGTTATGAATAGTTGCATGTAATTTTGATGTTGGCCTTATTGCATATCACTGGCTTTCATATGTGTTTTCTACATTTCTGAGATTAGTTCCAAATGCTCATAGGCTAATCACAGATGGTCTGATGTCAGTCACAGCTGCTCTGAGGTCAATAACAAATGTTTTTAGTTGTCAAGCAGGTCACAGGAGAAAATGCTTAGAATATAAAACCCTGAATCCAAGCATTGTAATTATGAATGAAACTGACACTGTATTCATAAGAAAACTTAAACATGTAGTGAGTCTTTATGTACATTGATATGAATAATGAAAAGAATGCAAGGGAGAGCCATTTTACTATTGTACCTCCAGGCTCTGAGTTGTAATGCTTTGCTTGAAATAGGTATAGAGTCACTGTCCTTCCCATTTCTCTTGTATAGCTTTAAAATGCAATCCAGAATAGTACTTTACTTAAAATCACATGCCGTAGGCACTTTTTCTATAGTGTAATATTTTTTATATGTTACTGATTTTCTGTGTTTTTCGCCGTTAAGCTCAAGTTGTTACATTTCTTCAAGAATAACAAAGGAAAAGTCTGGCTTAATGGTTAATGCATCTCTATTGGAGGGCTAAAGTAGAGAATAGAGTTTTGTAAGTACGGTATATTGGTGGTGCACTAGAAATGTTGCTGGAGTAAAAAAATAGGAAGAACATGGGGTGGCTGTATTTGGGTTACATTTAAGATTAATAGCCACTGAACTCTAAATATAATCTTTTGGATGTGATGAAGGAGTTAGCTTTCAAGAGAACTCTAAATATAATCTTTGGGATGTGATGAAGGAGTTAGCTTTCAAGAGTGAATACTTTATGTATTACACTAACTTATAAGTCACAGGATGTGAAACCATGGAAATTTACAAAACAATTAAGAAATGTAAAATCTTGTCCTGATGATCAAAACTCACCCTCAAAGCTATTTGTCTTAAGCAATTTTAGCCTAATGTTCTTCAGATAGAGATGGATAGGAAACAATGTCATAAATGAAAACATCATCAGAGGTACATTCAGGAAGAATATGTTAGATCAGATTTTCACAGACACTTGTACTCTGAATACAGTGTACAGTACATAAAAGTAATGATGCAAAACCAATGCAGATTTTGCAGCACCGCAATGGGAGGAAACACTTACTTCATTGCTTCTGTGACTTGAGAAACAGTTGCCTCTCCCTTATTAAATTAGGGATATGCTGTTTTCAAATGGTGTATTCATTTGAATCTTCCTGTGTTTAATGATAACTATATGACACACTCTTGTGTACTTTATCTTCCAACAGAGAAGGCAGAATGTCAAGACTGTTGTTAAACGGTTGAAGGAAGGGAATTATGTCCCCTGCCTACCTTCAAATCGTAGTCCTATGAAGTCTCCTTCACCAGGAGAAAGAGTAAGTAAATGTAATGTGAAACTAAATGAGAGAGAGAACATTGGATGGTATCAATGGGTCATTTTACATTAGCTCCATAGTTGATGTATTTTTAGTTTAGAAATGAAATCATGCCAAGTATTAGGTGAAGAAAACTTGCTCTGAAAGACAAAATTCATATTAGTGTCTTCTTATCATTCATTAAGCTTCTTGCTTAATGAATGATAAGAAGACTGGGATTTGTGCGTACAGGCAGTGTAGATTACATAGCAAGTATATTTACTGCCATTGCAATAGGTTGCTTAGCATCTGTTGTATTTAAAATATTTTGTAAAACATCATTTTGTTAAATTTTATTTGAGGGTCATGCAAAAGTCATTTTATTTTGAGACATCCAAATTGAAAAAGTCCTGGCTGTTTTGTTTGAACAATTTTAACAGCTTCTGTAGTATTTACCTGGTTCTGCATAGAATTGATTGTTTAGGATAGTAAAAGAATGGCCTTCCTTATTGTTAAACATGTTACTCCTCAAGAAATACAGCACATGTGTACATGGTAAAATAAGTATCATACCCCTTTTTTTGTGAAACGCTTTGACACCATGGATGAGGGATTTTAAGTAATGCCAATTAGTCTAACCTTACATTGGTAGCCCAGCTTTCATGGTATTGTCATGTATCTTTTGTAATATGTGCCATATACTGAATGTTATATTAATTTCATATTTTGGAGAATATGAATATATTTTTTTTTGTTGTAGGCTCCAGTCACAGACAAAAGTCAACATCCAGGCTGGGCCTTAATTTGAATATAGAGAGGGTTATGAAAGGGAAAAAGAATAGACATGGAAAAGTATGTATGAATTTTGGAGGAAATGTAAAACCTGTCTTTTAAAATGTGCCAGGTCATAGTTATTGGGAAAGACATGTGAAGATAGAGAGTTCCAAAGCATCGAGATGTAGGGATAGAAACAGTTATCAAAGCGGCCCACCCTTGAATTGCCAGTGGTCACATAGTAATCATGTGATGCAGCAGCTTGCTGAGTATTGTGTGTTCTAGCTTGGGTAGGGGCATACAAACATAATTATTTGGAAATTTGTTTTATGTTCATGCTTACCAACCCTACTGAGACAACATGTGTCATACTGATCATTTTGAAATTCATTGGATGCATCCAGAAAGATAGTTTTTCTGCTGTGTATACTTTAATGTATTGTTGCTGCTAATTAGAATTTGTCAAGTAGTTAGATGAAAGCATTAAAGATGTAGCTGAATATGATGCATACCAATATGGCATGATAAATTTACTGTGCTGATTATGAAATCCTTAATACAGTATTGATAAAGACAGTTTTCATGTATGATACCTGAGGACAACATGCATTAAGGAGTTGAGAAAATTTTGGAGTTCATTTTTCACTTTCCATAAGGCAATGATTTATTTGCTTGACATTCAGGATGGCTGTTTATTATGAGAGGGTATTTCATACCTTGAAGTGCTGTTATATTAGACATCACTCTGCTAGATGAATAAGTGAAATAACTAAATAATTAACATAGGCATCTTCAGGCTCAGGGATGCAAGTTTGTACTCTCAAATACAGATGTAAATATTTTCTTGGTATGTATTAACTTCACTGTCGTAAATGGGTTTGGTGAAAATTTAAGACCTTAAGACAGTTCAGTTAGAGTCATCATGAATGCTGCACAAAATTAATATGTTGTTGTTTAAGTAACATCACAAATTATTATTATTATTTCATTTTTTTTTTTTTTTTCTGAAGAACTTTTTATTTCCAGAAGAAGCGGCGAGTGCTCTCTTCCCCAGGCATGTCCCTCTTAGAAACTGAGGTAAGTTGTCAGACATATAATTTTGTTGAACTGTAAGATAAAATATTACAGTATGCTTTCTATTCTGTCTGTATCTTTAACAACAGCTCCCAACTGGATCTCCCTTAAGGGGTTGGCCATTGCAATAGTCTCCATATCTAGTGAACTCCAGCACTGCTTCTTATTCTTTAGTGCCCCACCCTTAACAGGTTACAGGCAGAGGACAACTCTGACACAGTGTTTGTAGAGGCTCCTACCTAATGTTCCTACTGACTACTACTACCTAATTCTCCTTCCTGTATTCCTTCACACTACTTCTACGACTTAACTCTCCTGCCTAAATGTTCCTACCTACTAGTGCTGTCTGTTGCTCCTACCATTTTCCCAAAAGGCAGGGCTAGCACACAAGTTAAGAAGAATAAGCTGTGTAAGTTAAGTGTTGTCAAGTGTAGATGTATGACAAGGAGAGATTGTATGTTTGTTGACAGTGGACAGAATGCCAGTAGTCCACATGTGGCTGAGGCAGAAAGTAAAACAGCTACCTGTGTTAGAAAAGTGCAACTTGACACCCACTCAAGTGCTGGCTCACTTCACAGCTGTCACTAACTCTCGAGATACTCAGGTGGGTAGGACTGGTACTATACCTCCCTGATCGTTGGCTGCCTACCAGTTACTACCTACATATTAAAGTGATTTGATACTTCACTAACTTTCCTACCCCAGGAACTCCTGTGGAGCTCCCCAAGTGCACAGGAATTTGGCCGTGTCCACTGGCCAGGACTACAGGACAAGAAGTGTGATTTGTGTTCCAGTGCACAGGAATCTTGCCATGTTCACTGGACAGGACTACAGGACAAGAAGTGTGATTTGTGTTTCAATGCACAGGAATCTTGCCATGTTCACTGTACAGGACTACAAGTCAAGAAGTGTGATGTGTTTATGTGTGTAAGGTGAGGGCAGGACAGTTAAGGGGTAAGTGTTCAGTGTCTAGTGTGAAAGTTTAGTTTCATCTAGGGCATGACAGGTTCTGTGTTATTTTGAATATGTGTTTGCATTGTTATAGATGTGAGTGTTGTCCAGTATGTAAACAAGAAAGTGTCATTTGTACATGCCAAGGACACGGGTGTAGTTTCAGATGACTGCATGTCCAGTGGGGTGGAAATTAAGAATGGGTTAGTAGGGTGGGTGTTTTTAGTACTTGTCAAGTACTCTGCTTGTCATGTATTTTTTGGGGAAGGGTGGATCTGTAAGTTGACATGGCTAAAGTGTGAAGCAAGGGTGATTTTGTAGCTCTGCTTGGAGATTTGTTTGGTTTATTATGATGTGGTTTGCACAGGAGGGGTCCAGGACTGTTGCCAAAAGTTGGGTGTGGAGCATATTGAAGATGGAAATGTTTTTTCATTTTACAGGTTTTAAGCATTTGTGGTCACTGATTTTTCTGAGGTCCATGTTTTGTGTGATTTGCAGTTTTTTTATGTTTGTTTTTGGTAGATAGTAATCACTGGTTGGTAGATGTTGGGAGGCAACCACTGACTAGGGAGGTATATTATTGGTACTACCCTCCTGGGTATCAGGAGGTTAGTAATGGCTGCATAGTGAGCCAGCGCTTCAATGGTTGCCAAGTTGCACCCCTTTGGCCCAGGTAGCTGTCTTTTCATTCTGCCTCACCAACATGTGGGCTGCTTGCATTCTTGTTCACAAAATTACAACCTCTCCCTATCACACATAACACTTGACAGCACTTAACTCGCTAAGCTCATTCATTATAACTAGATTTTCCTGTCTGAGTGCTTTGTGCAAGCCCTGCCTTTTGGCAAAATGGTAGGAGCAATAGATAAAAGTACAGTAGTAAGTAAAAATTTCAGAAGTAGTTGGTAAGAGCATTAGGTAGACAAATTAGGTGTAAGCAGTCAATAGGAACATTATTTAGGAGCCTCTGAAAACCATTTGCTAGAGTTGCCTTCTACCAGTGGCCTGTTAAGGGTGAGGCACTTAAGGCTAAGAAGTGGCACTGGAGATCACCAATTGTGGCCACCCCCTTGAGGGAGTTCCCGAAGGGAATGGGCATCAGAGATATAGATAGATAGATAGATAGACATAGTGGATGATCAAGCAGGCAAGGTGTAATTTAGGCTACAGTGGATAAACTGTTTGTAGAGGATGCAAAGGGATTCTTTTCCTTGTCCAGAACTGGTGCAAGTGAATGTTTAAAAGGCATGTAGTGTTTTTATGATGTTTGTGTTTGTGGAATAGGGAGTAAATTTCATTGTTTTTTTATGTGGTAGCTACTTAGTATGGTTGGAAATCTGTTGAATGGAAGTTGTTGGCAGTTCAGGGTTAAGGGAAGGTTTAAGTTAGATGCATGGCTGTCCAGCATTAAGAGGATTATAGTAGATTTCTCTGGGGATGCAGACATTTTTATGTGAGCTAATGTTGTGATGTATGATGCTTGATTGTTGTTTTTTGGTTAGAGTCAGGGTGTTGTGATGTAATTGTGGGGGTCATATGCATGTAAAAGAATTCAGTGGAGGTGTTGGAAGGTGATGTTGGGAGAGATTGAGGAATGCTAAAGGAAGAACTGTTCCCTGGGGAATTCCTATGTTGAGTTTAAGTGATTTGGAGGTGAAGCTTTTGTGAATGAGTCTGGTTTTACATCTAGCTATGGAATTAGTTCACCACTTTTTGTCAGTTGATGTGTTTGCGGCAAATGAAAATGATAAGGTATACACCCATCCCTCATTTCACATGGGGTTATGTTCTGCAAAACCTCGTACACAGAGAAATCACAAATAGCAAACCAATAAACATATAGAAAACTGAAGTTTTGGCACACTTTCTACCACACTCATCTGCATAGTAGTGAATTTTGACCACATAAAAGTAGTAGGATCCTTGCAGAGTAGCGAAATTGCAGACAAAAATCCTGCATAAAGTGAGGGATAGGTGTTTCTGAAATATTTGCCAAAGTGCTCATGGTGAACTAGTAATCTGAAGCACTGTTTATTTTTTTTGTTTCAGGAGCCAACAAGCCATTTCGTACCAGAGTCAAAGAATGGGAGATTTTTCACCAGCCGGTCCCGTGCTGCTGCTACAGTCCACATTGGCAAGAACATAATGTATGTTACATGTGTATATTGTAATTGTTAATGTTATTACTACAAATTCTTTTGAACATTATTCATGATTATATGTATTGATATTTTCAGTTTATTAACTTATCCAAAACTGCACTTTTTACAGCTAAGCTCAACAGGCTATTCCACAGTTTACCATCACAGTTTCATTTGCCCAGCTTCAGCCCACTGATAACATATTACCCCGACATACCACATCGATTCAGTTCATTCCATTCTGTGCATACCCCTCACCCTCATAAATGTTCAGGCCTCTATAACCCTAACCGTCTTTCATATCATCCATCCGTCTGTTCCTGGGTCTTCTCCTTCCCCTTCTAGTTCTAACATGCAGATTTTTTTTTTTTTTTTTTAAGATGACTAATGGAATAGTAAACAGTGTGAGATTAAGATTGTATTTTAAGGGGGTAGAAATGATTGTCTTGTACCAGGAGAGCTATTACAGATACTTTCCAGACAATGCTTTTTTACCTCAGGTGAATAAGAGGAATAGTTTGGTGGAATGATGAGACACTCTGGTGATGTTTGTTGGAGGAGGACATCAAAAGTATATCAAGTAAGAGTAGGATTTTTGTGTTAAAAGAAAGGGTTACTGTAATTGTAGCATCAGAGTGAAAGAGTAAAGATTAGAAATTGTGGAGGGATATTATCATTTGAGAGCTGTGTTCATTAAGCATAGAATTGGCAAAACTGATGAGATAAGATTAATGTACAGAAGAAATTGTGGAGAAGATCCAAAAGTTTGTTAAAGAAAGAAGATAGGTGTGGAAAGTTCTAGAGCTGGTGTGTAGGACTATCTGTTCTAAGTTACATCGATGTGAAACCATAGAGTTAGTAGGTACAGTAAGTGATAGAATTGGAGATCAGTAGTTTTTAATGTAGTGGGAAATAATGAAAGGGGTAAGGAATTAAGATGAAAAAAGTTATGTAGTATTCGGGTGATAACGAAAATATGTATGGATGGAAGTATCTTAAGACGATAAAGCCATATACAGAGCATGTTAGTGAAAGGTTTGTGATATCTTTCATAATATGGTTAAGGGGTAATGGTGGCTAAGGGTGTTGAAAATTGTGTCTGGGGAAGTATTTGTGACTGCATCACAAGTGCAGTATTTTTTTTGTAAGGGGGGAAAAGATCCAGAGATACAAGTCTCACCAGACTATTTCACTTGATGTGCAAATTGAATAACTATGAAATATCGTAAGTGGTTTAGAAATAGATTACTTTTCACACATTACATTGCTTGAGGATACGTAAATAGGGATGATATGTGAGGCTATATTCACTACATCAGTCTCGTGTGAAATGGGATCAAGTAAAGGATGATAAGTGGAAAGAACTTCTGCTTATAATATATATCATTAATGCTTTCCTTTTTCACTTTCGTGGGGTGACATTAAGAAATGAACCTTCTAAGAAAAAAGACTTTGTTCCTTCTCGTTTTTCTAAATGTAGAAAGTGATGATGAAGGAAGGGAGGTTTACCTGCCTCCTGCTTCAACCCTCTTAGTCAATTATTTAGATTAAAAGACTAATTATGAGTATTGTACATATTTTTTAGGTTGGCTGCTAAATATGGAGATCTGTCGCTAAAGCAGCGTGAAGGAACTTTCACAAAGAAGAATGTTGGCCGTCGCATCGAGGATGAATTGCATCAATATCTAAAAAAGTCAGATGAATATCAAAGGTTGGTTGTTAAATGTTTGTCTTGGTTGGGCTTTAAAATGGAAATCAAAGGATCCCCCCCCCCCCCATAACTGATCATCTTTTCATAATTTGACTTATCATAATACACATCAGATAAGAGATTAGGTACTAACTTAGGTATGAACCTGAGGAAAATACATAGATTATTTAATATGACTTGAGTGATGAGGAACTCTTGCGTGTATCAGTTGGTGAAGAAGAATAACATGAGTGATTTGTAGAAATAAGTGATATTCAGTGTGATTATATTAAGTAGGCCAGGAAGGGACTGCTCCTCCTGTATCTTCACCACATTTGTGCTTGGCCTTGAAATTATAAAACATCTGTGCCTAATTATATCATTAATCATAGGGTGATGGATTTTAGTAACATGATAGATTGAGCTAGAATATTTCTAAAGAAAAAGTGTCCCATATCCTTCCTACCCATTCCAGCCACTCACCAATCACACTAATTTTTAGTGCAAGTCATATAATATGTTAACCTTTTAACCACATATATGTACAATACATACATATACTTACCAACATATGTATACATATATATAGTCATACTTGCTTGCCTCCAACCATTCCTGACACCACCCCGCCCCACAGGAAATAGCATCACCACCCCCTGCATCAGCAAGGTAGTGCCAGGAAAACAAACGAAAAAGGCCACATTCGCTCACACTCAGTCTCTAGCTTTTATGTGTAATGCATGGACCACAGCTCCCTATCCAAATCCAGGCCCCACAGACCTTTCCATGGTTTACCCCAGACATTGGACATGCCCTAGTTCAGTCCATTGACAGCATGTCAATCCCAGTATGCCACATCGTTCCATTTCACTCTATTCCGTGCATGCCTATATCCCTCCTGCATGTTCAGGCCCCGACTGCTCAAAATCCCTTTCACTCCATCCTTCCACCTTCATTTTGGTCTCTCCCTTCTTGTTCCTTCCACCTCTCTGACACATATTTCCTCTTTGTCAACCTTTCCTCCCTCATTCCATATGTCCAAACCATTTCAACACACCCTCTTCTGTTTTCTCAGCCACATTCCTTTTATTACCACATGTCTCTTACCCTTGCATCGCTTACTTGATCAAACCATCTCACACTACATATTGTCCTTAAACATTTCATTTCCAATACATCCACCCTCCTCCGTGCAGCTCTCTCTATAGTCCATGCCTTGCAAACATATAATGTTGTTGGAACTACTATTCCTTCAAACATAGCCATTTTTGCTCTCTAAAATAATGTTCTCTCTTTCCACACATTCGTCATCACTCCCAGAACGTTCGCCCCCCCTCCCCCAC
>JAYMFT010158132.1:0-12481 GCA_038088735.1 Panulirus argus | reverse complement strand
TATATATATATTTACCTGCCTCCAGGAACCCCTTTTATGGAACCCCCGTTGCGCACACCTGGGGAACCACAGTCAAGAAATATGGTACCACGTGCTGCGTGTTTGTGTGAAGTGAGCGGACGACAGATGAGGAGTAAAATAAGTTTTCATTGCCTTAGGATGGAAGTCACTCCTCTGGCATGACTGGTCATGTGATAAGGTGAAGTCCGTGATTGTAGCGTCGTATGACTAAGCAGTGCCCAGAACCTAGACTAGAATGAGTCACTCGTGCATGCCTGGATACTGTAGTTTCACACGGGCGTACATGCGTAAGCCTGGTGCGGTGGACTATGGTAGTAGGTTGAGAAGGAGGTTGTTTCGTGCTTGTCGATTCATTCCTGTGTGTGTTTTGTCCGTGTCATGCTCGATGTGAGGATGGGTGGGGGTGGGGGTGTCTTGTGATTATTCGTTGCTGAAATGAAAGCAAAGTTGTGGTGGTGGTGGTGGTAGGGGGGAGGGGGGGGGAATGATGGTTTGTTGTGGTGTGGTTTGGGTAGGAGGGTCCTAATGTTTTTTTGCAAAGAATTGGGTGCTGACCATTACCGAAGGGAGTTTGTGTCGGAAGCAATTTTGTTTCTTGTGCAAGTGTTGAGCGTTTGTTGTTGCCAGGCAGCCATTGATCGATCTGGGGGGGGGGAAGCCCCTCGCCTTATGAAGTCGTGCAGTTTTATTTTGTTTCCTTATGACAGGGGTGGATGACCAGGCAGGTGAGGCGTGATTTAAGGTGGAGTGGATGAACTGTTTGTAGCGGATGCTGAGGGATTGTTCTGCTTGGGCGTTTAGTTTGTTCGTGACCTTTGTGTAGATGTTTGTGGTGTGGGGAGGAGACGTCGTGTGTTTTGTATGTGGTAACTAGAAAGGCTGGGGTTCTGTTGAGTGGAAGTGGTTGGCCAATACAGGTTATAGTCACGCGTTAGATGGTGAGGAAGGCGATGGTGGATTTCCGTAAAGATATGAAGACATTCCGTTGTGAGTGGTGTAATGTTATACGCTTGGCGTTGCTTGGAGTATTGCCGGGAGGTCGTGATGTGATTGTTGAGATGGTCTGCGCACGGGGCCTGCAGGCAGCAGGAAGTGTTTGGGAGGTCTTGTAGGAAGGGACTGAGGAGGGATGATAGAAAAGAGACTGATCCATAGGTTTTAGGTCGTTGGTCGCTTTAACTGTTGAAAGCTGCAGCTTGCATACCCAGGTAGACACCATGTTTTCTTTCATTCCATCATTAGCGAGACGGCCTTCCTCAGCAGCTCCCCCGCCGGAGACTAGAGCAGAAAGAAACAGGATGGATCGCGGGCCAGTGAGTAATCAACTTCATTCTTTCCTGTGAGATTTCCAGCTTCCTGTACTTCAACGGTGAACGGTTCTGTCTTCCATTCTTAGTCCAGACGGCCGTCCTTGCTGCAGGGTGAGGTGGGGTGGGGTGGGATGGAGGGAAGCCTTCCCACTCCGTCTATCCCAACCTGATCATATCTCTGGCACGGAAAATGTTGTTAGTATTGGAATGTGAATTGGTACATAACTTCGGCACAGACCGGTGGGCCTTCCCTTATCTGCCTTTTCCCTAGAGACTCCTGGATACTCTCTCTCTCTCTCTCTCTCTCTCTCTACATGAGGCGGTGAGCCCTACGCGCTAGCCCTGCCTTAGGCAAAAATTTAATTTTCGTTCCCTCGCGTCGGTAGTGTAGACAGGCGGGTGGTGTAGGTGGGGAAAGTACACACCCTCTGCAGTGGGCGGAGGTGGTGAGGGGGGAGGGGCACACATGCTGGGGGTAAACAAGAGGTGCGTGTGGAGCCGCGCCCACGTAAGCGTGACTGGGGACTTCCTGCCGCACGCTCCTAACCTCCCCCAAGTGGCCAATAGCACGCAAGACACAAGCTTAATTCGCTTCTTATTGGAGGGGAAGTCGACAGAACAAAGGGTGCATTTACGTATCGATCGCTCGGGTTTTGACCCCCCTCGCCCTACGCTGCAATGCTGGTTCACTTTCCCTCTTCTACAGGTATTACTTTGGCTTTTGCTCCCGAGAGCTGGCCGCTTGTGTGCCCCCACCGCTATTTAGACCGCGGAATGCTCGGCAAGCTGCTGCGTCACATGATTATTGTGTGGCCATCGGCAGCTCAAGGGTGTGCCCTTTTGATAACTGCTTTTTTCCCAACACCTCGAAGCTTTGGAACTCTCTACCTTCTCATGTCTTTCCCAGTAACTATGACCTGGCTCATTTCAAGAGACATGTTTTTCACTTTCTCAAAAATTCGTAAATACTTTCCCTGGTTTTTTTGTTCCCCTTTTTCAATTTTCTATATATTTCAATTAGGGCCCGGCCTTGATGTGGACTTTTGTCCGTGACTGGAGCCTTCAACATTGAAATAAAAAAGTTGACTTGGCGCTGCACGTGCAGTACAGGACTTCATTTTATTATTCAGTCTTGATATGTAAACGGCCAGTATCTGTGTATATACAGGTACAGTCTTAATATATAAACTAATAGTATCTATTTATAAAGAGGTACTGTCTTAATATGTAAACTATCAGTATTTATGTATATAAAGGTACTGTTTTTATATATAAACTACTGCTAACTAGGTATGTAAAAGTACAGTCTGTATATGTAAACTACTACTGTCTGTGTATTTAAAGGTATAGAGTTTACACACAAACTACCGCTGTGTCTGTATAAAGGTACAGGCTTTATATATTTAAACCATCAATATCCATGTATATAAGAGGCACAGAGTTTATATATCAACTACCCGCTGGTGGCATGTCTGATCACATCTTGGAGGAGGCGAGGGTGAGAGACTGCAGAGGCTCGAGGAAAGCGGAAATTATATGGGAGTGAAAGCGTGTGAGCTTAGGAAAGAGGCTTGTGTGAGAGGAAACCAGAAACTGGATGAAGAATGGCAGAAGGTAAGAGTAAGCGAAACTAGGGGAGTGGGTGATGAACGGAGGTGTTTAGGGAAACAGTGCTGGCACGTGTAGCAGAAGTGTGTGGCTTGCGAAGGGAAGGTGGACTGTGGGCGTGTGAAGAGTGGTAGTGGATGGTGGGATAAGGAAGTTAAGTTGCCAGTGAATGAGAAAAGATAGTTTTTTTTTTGGGGGGGCATTACTTGGAAAATGCACAAGAGGAAGCGGCAGATGTCAAGAAGAAAGGTGGAGGGGGCCTGGAAAAGAGGGCAAATGAGAGACTGGGTTAAGGAGTATGGACAAACTTCAGGGAGGATAAGGAAATGTTTTGGCAGGAGTAGTGCAAGAACAAGAGAATGAATTGGAGCATCGGTGACGGGAGTAGATGATGAAGTGTTTACAGGCAAAGAAGCGGTTAACAGGAGATGGAGTGACTATTTTGACGGACTGTTGAATGTGTCAGATGAGCGGCTAGCATAGTGTTTAGGACGTGGAACGATAGAGTCATGGCAAGTGATTTGGCGAATAGTGAGGAGGTGATGAAAGCCTTTGGGTAATATGAAGTGTGGCAAAGCAGCTGGAATGGATGTGATTGGAAATAAAAGTCTCAAAAAAGGGGATGACAATGTTGTTCATTATTTAGTCAGGATTTTCATTACTTGGGTGAGGTGCCTGTGGACTGGCGGGATGTCTGCATAGTGTCATTATATGAAGGCTAACGGGGACAAAAGTAAATGTTCGTAAAGTATAAGTCTGCTGAGTATGAGTCGCGTGTTTTGTGCTTACTGAGTGGGTGGTGGCATGCAACAGAGTATCAGCATGGGGGAGGGAGGAACAGTGGGGTTTCAGGAGTGCAAGATAATTCATGAATCAGTTGTTTATTTTGAATAATGCGTGGAAAATTATTGGAGAAAGAAAGAGATTTATATGTGGCATTTCTGGATTTGGAAAGAGCCTATGATAGGGTTGATAGAGACGTTCTGTGGAAAGTGCTTTGAATATATGGGTGTGAGAGGAAAGCTACGAGATGCAGTAAGTTCTAAAGAGAACAAGGTATGTGTGCGAGTAGGAGGAGAAGATGAATTGTTCCGGGCGAAGGTGGATCTGTATCAAGGGTGTGATGTCACCATGGCTGGTATTTATTGACAGGGTGGCGATGGAGGACAGAGGGTTGGGTATGCAGTCTGCTGGAGGAGGAGCCTGGGAGTTACTTCAGTTGCTGTTAGTAGATGACACGGCTGTGATGGCAGATCCGAGTGAGACGCTGCAGTAGCTGATGTTCGAGCTTGGGAGACTGTATGAAAGAAGGGAGTCAAGAGTTAATGTGAGTAAAAGTAAGGTGATGAGGTTTAGTAAGGACAGAGAGACAGTTTGCTTTGAATAGAGAAAACCTGGAGGAAGTTGGGTGTTTTAGATCCCTGGGGAAGGACTTGGCAGCAGGTAGGACAATAGGAGCTGAAGTGAACCACAGAGTGGATGAGGGGACAGAGGTCCTGGGTATGTTGAGGAGTGTGTGGAAGGAGAGCTCACTCTTTGTCAGGGGCAAATTTGGGGTGCTTGATGATATAGCAGTCCCGACGGTGCTGTTTGGATATGAGTCGTACACCTTAAGTGCAAAAGAAGGGAGGAGAGAGACGGTGGGCAGTAAGAGGAGTACTGAACGAATATGGAATGACAATCGTTTAGAATCAAGTGGAATGTGTCTGATAGAAATGAGCAGGGTCTGCTGAATTGGGCTGAATATATGGAGATGATGAGTGATGAGAGATTAAGAGGATATGTGTCACAAGTGCAGGGAACAAGGAGAGAGAGAGAGAGACCAAGGACGAAATGGAAGCTGGAGTGAGAGATTCTTTGAGTTACTGGAGCTTGAACATGCAGGAGAGTGCGAGGTGTGCACGGGATAGAGCCAAGTGGTACACAGAGGGCGACCCAGGGCATATGAGGCCGTTCAGGGAAACCACGGAGAGGTGTTTGGATTGAAGATGTGGATAGGAGGCTATGGTTTCGGTTCATTATTCGTGATAGCTAGAGAGTGGATGTAAGCGAATGAGTGACATGTCTTCGTCTGTTCCTAACGCTACTTTATTAACGCGGGAAACTGCGAACAAGCTGAAAAAAAAAATTCATGTAAAGGTACAGGATTTATATATAAACTACCAGTATCTGTGTATATGAAGGTGCAGTCTGAATACAGAATTTACCAAAATCTATGTATTTAAAGGATCAGCCATTAAGTATAGATTTTCAATATGACTTATCGTCATTGTATCACTCGAACACCAATTTCTGTTTCACAGTTTTTATAAAGAGTGAGAATCGCGCAAGAGAACTCTTATCTTTTAAGTTACCACACTGTGTTCCCAGGATTCCGTTATTCATATATAGATTCATATATATATATATATATATATATATATATATATATATATATATATATATATATATATATTCATATGTTCGTGGTATATTTTCTTTTTTGGGGGGGTATGCCGCCGGAGGGGTGGAGTAATAGGGAGACAGTAAAATTTTATTGACTTGATTGTCGAAGCCCATGTGAGTAATGCATACTGGAAGTGTGGAGGGGTTAGATGACTCGCACTCTAAGTGTGAGGGGGATCAGATGACATGCTGTAAGTGTGAGATGGGTGACTGAAATATACTAAATGTGCGGGGGCTGGATGTCACACACTTTAAATGTAAGGGAATCGGATGTCACACTGTAAGTGTGAGGAGGTCGGATTTCGCACACTATGTGCGGGGGTCGGGTAACACAGTAAGTGTGAAGGGATCTGATGTAAGTATAGGGGGGTCGGATGACTAATTGTAAGGGAGACGGATGACACACACTCTTAAGTGTGAGCGGGTAGGATGACACACTAATTGCGTGGGTTCCGGCTAGCACACTAAGTGTGAGAGTCGGACGACACACTGTAAATATGAAGAGTCAGATGAAACTCACTGTAAATGTGAGGAGTAAGGATGGCATACTGTAAGCGTGAGGAGGTTGGATTACACGAATTGTAAGTGTCAGGGGGTTGGACGAAGCACACTTAGTGTGAGGGGGTGCTGGATGTCACATACACATTGCAAGTGTTAGGAGATCCGGTGTCACACTGTAAGTGTGACACACTGCGAGGGAGACGGGGGTCTGATGTCTTCATCTGCAACCAAGGACTGTGTCGAGTTGATTATGCCAACATGACCGAGATAAAGTGGCACAGAATCTCTCTCTCTCTCTCTCTCTCTCTCTCTCTCTCTCTGCCTTACGAACTTCCTTGAATTCTATCTTCCAGAAAGCATTCGACAAGGTCCTCCACATCAAAGTGACGCACAAAGCCCTGGCCTTGGGGGATTACGGGTTGTATAGGAAATTGGATAGAAGCCTGGTCACGTTTTAGGAAGCACAGAGTCGTAATGAACGGGGAGCCATCACCGTGGTAACCCGTTACTAGTGGAGTGCCCCAGAGATCCGTACTTGGTCCTATACTTTTCTTCGTCATTCATATTAACAATACTGACGTAGGGCTAAGTAACCTTGTGTCAAAATCTGCAGATGACACGAGACCGGCAGTGCCATATTAGGTGAAGATAAGCTAAGATTACAAGAGGATTTACATGAAATCTCTGAATGGTCTAGAAAATGTTAAGTGCCATTTAATGTCAATAAATGTCAGTTTGTTACAAGTAGGAAACCTCAGCAAAAAAAAAAAAAATCGATAATGAACATACGGATCGAAAGATAAAGGACACCCCTTAGTGTGAGAGATCTATGGGTCACTGTCTCCAGTAAGTTCCAATCCTCTAAGCACTGCAATGAAGCTGCCAAGAGAAAGCAAATAGGACATTTGGATTTATTAACAGAAAATTTTCATACGTTAGCAAGGATGCGATATTGCCACTGTACCTAAGTCTAGTTAGACACCACCTCAAATTAACAATGTAGGGTTGCCCCCTCCCCCCCCCATCCCCCACTTAAGCAAGGCTATCCTTAAATTGGAAGCTGTGCAGGTAAGAGCAACTAAATTGATTCCTCCCTTGCTTAACAAACCATATGAGGAGAGAGTGCAGGAATTTAATTTGTTTTCCTCAAAAAGAGGCGTCTCTCCAAGGCAAATTAACAGAATGTTTCAAAATACTTAAAGGATTCAACAACGTCGATATTGGAAATTTCTTTACAGTAGCGCCAGCACTTCCAACGAGAGAATATGGACGAAAACTTAGAGATCACTGGGTTAATCTGGACTGTCCGAAATATTGCTTTGCCAACATTATTGTTGTTTGGAATAAGCTCCCAGAAAACGTTTTTCGGAGAAACGTCCTTAATATCTTCAAAATTACGCTTAATCATAACTATTCACTCTCCAGGATCGAATCCTTCATTTGATCAGTCATAGTAACGTAGTGGTATATCATGCTACCTTCTCGACCACCGCTCTCTCCTTGGCCGTGTTGCGGTAACATACCAACGTTGATTACCCCGTGGGGTCTACTTAATGAGAATAAGTATGAATTGATGTATCATTCTTCAGCTTCAGCAATAATATAGACATGGTAAGTCAAGAAGCTGGAGCTCTTTTAAGTTTATCCTTACTGTTGTCTTTATATCAAGAAGTGAAGGAATGCATGTCGTTGGCTTTGGGATTCATGACATATTCATGTGCTTTGTACATTAAAATTTTCCTGTAAGAATTTCCCTCTGGCATAATAATTAATCTTGCAAGGTATTTTTTCCCGCCTGTTTTCCGAGTGGAGGGTGAGGAGAGAGCCTTTTTGCTTTGCTATTCTTTTTCCTCTACTGCTTTTATGGGGGACTGCATTTTTTCTTTTTACCTAGTAGTGTTAAAACAGACCACCTCGCTTGGACCTTGGGTCCGTGTGGTCTGCATAACTCTCCCCTTCCTGCGACCACGACTGGTCCAGAACGTGTTCGTCTACCGGTTGCCGGACGGACGGACGGACGGGGGAGGACTGGTCGTGTGGTGGACACGTCCGCCGCTGGTACACATTATGTGGTGTGCGTGACCCCACCCCAGGCGGCACACCACACTCGCCAAGCACTGCAGGCGGGGGAAAGGAGGGGGGGGGGTCGTAACCTCTTGCTCAAGGATCGGTCGTTGCCTCATGCTCAAGGGTCGTGCTCACGGGTAGTTCCCTCGTGCTCAAGGGTCGTTCCCTCACGCTCGAGGGTCGTACGATCACGGCCTAGAAGTCTTGTTACATCAGTAACGGTAGCTACGAGGCAAATCTTTTCGCTCAGTAACAGTTGCTGCAATGCAGTTTTTTGTCTCCAATGTCTAAGACCAGCCACAGTATCTGGACACTGCGCCCTTCGTTCAGATCGTATTTGGTGCAAAGATTATGTTACTAGTTACCAGAAATATGAGCGATGTCACAGCTCTGGTGTGGCGTTGCCGCCGCTCTTAGTTTCTGAAACTTCGGGACGAGCGTCCGGTCGTGGACAGGAAACACCTCTCTCTCTCTCAGACATGTCTCGTCGAAGCTTTACCGAGCCGTCTGTCTCGAAGCGTAAGGGCAAAAGGTTCGGTACGGCTTCGACCAGGGAAGGAGTTTCGGTACGGTTTCAGCCAGGATGGTCACGGAGGGATGAAGGTTCGCTACGGCTTCGACCAGGCTGGCCATGTTGAGACGTTAAGTTCGTTACAGTTTCGACCAGGCTGGCCACGTTGGTTTGGTACAGCTTCGACCAGGCTGGCCACGGAAGGACGGAGATTCGGTACAGATTCAACCAGGCTGGCTAATTAGGGACTGAGGCTCGTTACAGCTCCAACCAGGCTCGTGACGGGACTTCGGGACTTAACCCTGGGATTACAGCGACCCAAGTCATCCTGCTCAAGGATTAATTCGTTGAATTTTGCGACGAACGAATGAGGACTGACGCGCGCCTCCTCACGCAGTCACACCAGGCGGGTCATCATCCAACCACGCCCCGCGCCGTGGAACGCCCGGCCCAGTGGCCCTCCAGCAGACCGTGGAAGATCCCTCACCACCAACGTAGACAGTGGAACACCGACTCCCATGCGCCAGAACGCTAACACGCATGGCTGGCAACACCATGAGATACAAACCTTTACTGAAGTAACGCAATGACCTGTTAAAAAAAAAAAAAACTGAGTAACACTGACTTCTTGTATACGCGGTAGAGAGAGAGAAGTCAAAGAAGGGCAATAGATGGCATCAGAATTAAGAGAGCCGTGTTAAAAGGAAAGGTTAATGGTCTTAGATAATACTTATAGTTAAAGAGAGAAGAGTAAGGAGTGATCTGACCACAACCTGAACGGTTTATATACCCGTTTCATGAGGTCGGCTTTGAAGAGGCCTTCAAAAAATGCAAAGAAATGGCAACCAGAATCCGCAGGAAGAAATATAAGTAGAAATTATAAAAAGTAAATAACTATATACGAACTTTTATAGTACGAGAGTGGTGGATGAATGGAATAATCAAAGTGCTGAACATTCTGTATGCAGACAGCGTACAGAAGTTGTATGACTATAAAGTTTGAGAAATAAGGCCCCACCAGTGTAGAACTCCCTCACCGTACAGTACAAGAGATGGGGCCCCATGAGTGTAGAACTCCCTCCCCGTACAGCACAGGAGATGAGGCCCTACGAGTACAGAACTCCCTCCCCGTACTGCACAAGAGATGGGGCTCCACGAGTGTAGAACTCCCTCTCCGTACAGTACAAGGGATGGGGCCCCATGAGTGAAGAGCTCGCTCCCCGTGCAATGCAAATAGATACACACACATTGCGCCACAGGACCCACCCTCCTGCAGACACACACACACCCTCCCTCCCCAACCACCAAGAGCAAATAAATGCATATATAATCTCCCTGCCTCTCCCTGTGAGTGCCCCAGGGGCCTGGAGCCAGCCAGCCATCTGCCGCAGTAAACGCACAAGAATTCTATTAAAAATCTAACGTGTTTCTCCTCCTGTCTTCCTTGCGGTTCCTGGGCACGTGTGGCTGCCATCACGGAAGATCCCGGCCATTCCCGGGGACCTGAAACCATCCGGGTCCCCACCTGCTGCAGGAGGGCCACCCGGGTCCCTCCCTCCCCCAGCACCTGCCGTAGGAGGGCCACCCGGGTCCCTCCTCCACCCAGCACCTGCTGCTGGGGCGGGGTCACCTAGGACCCCAGCACCTGACGTAGGAGGGACACCCGGGTCCTTACATCCCCCAGTGCCTACTGCAGGAGGGCCACCCGGGTCCCCTGCACCTGCCGCAGGAGGGCCACCCGCCTCATAGTGTCATTAACAATAATCCCGGGAATTAGATGGGTCGGCAGAGGTCGATAACGGTGCCCGTAAACTCATTAGCGTCGGGCGGGTGGGTCCAGGTGCCGGCGTCTCCACTACACCCCCCGGCTCACGGCAAAATAACGAGGCATCCTCTTCCCGGCTTAATAGCGGACGTTGCCGGCAGTGTTGCGGTAGTTAGGTTGGTATAAACGGCCGGTGGGCGACGTCAGTACAGTCGGCAGAGTACGTGAGGGAAGGTGAGGTACAGTAGCACGACTCCCAGGTCCTTCTCGCACTGTATGGGAGGGAGTTCTCCACTCGCGGGCCCCACTGTCTGGAACGTTCTCCGCTACCACTCTGTTTATATCGGCGCATGTGTCTGCGTTAACCATGTCCTCAGTCATTCTATTCCATCCATCCATCCATCCATCACTCTTATGCTACGAAAGTTCTACTTCACATCTTTTACGACAAGTTTCTCGCGTAATTTCATGTTACGTCCTCTGGTTGCTCAGTCGCTGCGTCACTCGGAGAACCCTTATTCACTGTCCACGTTGTAAACGGTATGCTTCAAAAAGCATAAAAAAAAAGGCTGTGATCAGGTCACCCCTCATTCTTCTCTCCCCCAAAGGTGGGCAAATGTGTGTGTGTTGTGTGTGTGTGTGTGTGTGTGTGTGTGTGTGTGGAACTACACAAGAGGGCCATGAGCCATGAGACGGCAGCCTCAGCCTGGCAAGTTACTGCAACGTTTATCGCTTCGCCTTCATTAGTAACCAACGCTTTTACGGGTGTAAATTCCTCTTGACGGTAATGTCGGTTAAGTGGGCGACCACACGGGAAGTAATGGTAGTTCAACCATTAGCGTCAGAGACAAGTTGAGCCCATCATTAACGCTTACAGTAATTCATAAGGCAGTTGTTATGACTGTGCGTAGCTGGTAACCATTAGGGTGATGACCACACGTGTAATGTTGCCACATGTGTACATGTGAAGGGTCAGCATGGCTCAGGGTGGGGCTGGAAGAGACATACCACTCGTTAACTGGTGGCTGGAAAGGTACGCAAAGGCAGCCCTAGGTGTCCTACCAAACCTTATACAAAAATAAACGTGGAAGACGTTGACTGGATAAAGTCCTCCTTGACCATTCTGGGTTATTTATCAAGATAAACCTCTAGCATATACATATATGAGTTTACACGAGTTTACATGAGAAAGACTGACAAAAGGAAGCCTGATTGGCCCACGACTGGGTTGTCTGGTGAAAATAAAAAAAAATAACAAGAAAATGTAATTTCTCTCAGCAATGTCTTAAGCTATCACCTACTCCCCGCTGCTGCACTTTAGCCTTCTACTGTCCCCGTTACCGCTGTCGTTTATACAGTTTATTTCTGGCGTGTTTCTCAGAGTATACCTGAATTTATGAAATTGTTTCCTAAACTACTTTTGAAGGTATTTATGGTCTTAGCATTCGCTAAGTGTGACGGTAACTTATTCCAGTGCTCAACACACCTATAGGAAAAGAAACTTTTTCCCACGTCCGTACTACATCTCTTAGCTTACACTTTTATTCCATTTGTCCTGGTAACCGTATTCTCTTGTATTTCGAAAAGATGTTCGTGATTTACGTTATCGAACTTATTCAGAATTTTGAACACTTGTATTAAGTCGCCGCGAAGTCTGCATTTTTTAAGGAAGAAGAAATCCAAACGTTTTAGCCTCTCTTCGTATGCCAAATTTCTAAGGGATGGGATCAGTTTTGTCGCGCGTCTTTTTTTTATAAATATATATAGTTTGGGGACCAAAACTGGACTGCATGTTCAAAGTGTGGTCTTACTTGAGAATTAAAAAGTGTGAGAATTGTTTCAGGTATCTTGTAATTTGTTCCTGGCTATAAAACCTAACATTTGGTTGCCTTTTTTTTTTTTTTTTTTTTTTTGCTTGCTTCTTGACACTGTTTAACGAAACGAATCATCGAAGGTAAACACATATAGTACAGACAGAAAGATGGAGGAAGGTATGGACGGGTGTGTTGCAGGGGACACCACAGTACTTGTGGTGACCTCGGGAAAAGACAGTAAAATACTGCAAGATGACTCGATTGCAATACTTGTTATGAGCCGAGTGGAACGTAATGGAACCCTGGTAAGAGAACTGTGTGCCAAGATGACATATCACTCGTGCTGTAAGCTATTGCAAACAGAGTCCGGTAACACACACACACACACACACACACACACACACACACACACATACACACACACACATACACACACACA
>JAYMFT010158121.1:0-12481 GCA_038088735.1 Panulirus argus | reverse complement strand
TATATATATATATATATATATATATATATGATAGCTGAGACTGTCACACCCAGGATTCGAATCCGGGCGGGCCTGTGCGTGACCATTGTCAGCAACACTAACTACTGCACCACGGAAGCCCAATGTAATCATTGCTCAGGTTCTAGTTCCAGGTCTCAGTTTTTAGCACCGAGAATTATGTTATTCCAAGCTCTGGAACTAGGATCTTTTATTACCCATGTTCCAGTACCCAGATTCATGACATACCAAGATCTAGAAGTCAAAATTGTGTTTACACAGGCTTTGATGTCGGGAATCATGACATTCTAAGCTACAGTCAGTGAAATTGTTATTACCCTTGTTCCATAGCGAAGAAGTTTCAGTCACTAGAATTGTGATCAACCACGATCCACAATCAGGAATCAAGTTCCAATTACTAGAATTGTAACCACCCTTGATCCATAATCAAGAATCAACTTCCAGTCACCGAGATTGTAATCACCCTTGATCCATAATCAAGACTTAAGTGGTGAATTCCAGTCACTAGAATTGTATACCGTGGATCCAGTATCTAAAAAAGATCATGGTATTCTAGTGTCCAGAATCATGATTATTCCAGTATCGAGAACCGTGATAACCTTCCAACTTCTTGCACTGGAGTGACCATCATCCAGGCGCTTGTTCCTGGCTGTGTTATCCAGGGAAATGTTAGCCGGATCTGTCTCCCTCGTCAGCATAATTTAGTTTATGTTATGGTATAAATAACCGCTGCGCAGGCCGGTCACGAAGTGGCCATAAAAGTACAGAAAACAGGCACACAGAAAACACACGTACACACGGAAAGCACACGGACACACGGAAAGCACACGTACACGCGGAAAACACACGTACACGCAAAAGCCACATTTACACACGGAATAACACGTGTTGACAAAGACACAGCTACATACTCAAACATGCACGCAAAATCGTACATACAAACAAAAACGCATGGAAAGGAAAGCGCTTGCGCACACACACACACACACACACACACACACACACACACACACACACACACACGCAGCCAACCTAGCTGTTGACTTTTTCATCGGGGCTGGGGTGTGTATATATGTAAAAATAAAGACATGATACACTTACAAGATCGAGAGACAGGAGATCGAGAGACAGGAGGACGCTACTGCACAACTCTTTTTCCCCCTCACCACACAAATAGTAATCCCACGCAGTGTGAGAGGGACTTTGGAGTTGACATCGCCAGTAATATGCTGCCAGAGTCTCACCTTAAAGAGAGCAGTAAAGGTGATAAACTGTCCATTGGCATATATTTAGAATTGCATTCAAGTAGATGCATAAGAGCATATTTCGAAAGCTGTTCACGACCTCCGTGAGGCCAAAGTTAGAATTTGCTTATAGGGTTTGGCCACCGAAGCTATAGAAGCAGAAAGAACTAATAGAGAAGGTCCGGAGGAATGTAACAAAGGTGGTTCCAGAATTAAGAGAGTCGGTTTACAGAGACTGGCTAGGCACCACGAATTGTTCACCATGGAGGAGAGATTAGTTAAGGGTGACCCGATTATAGCTTATGAATTTGAAAACGAGCTTAATGACGTTGACAGTGAACAAGTCCTCGAAAAGATGCAAGTTCAGAACACCCAGAGAGCTTAGGAATAGATCAGGAAGACGTTAGAAAAGGTGTGACTAAATACTTTTATACGTAGTCTGAGGAGTGGATGAATGGAATGAAGTGAGTTATGAATGGGGCTGTGAATATGGGGAGCAAACAGAATTTTACAAAGTTGTGTAATGACCGAGATAGTTAAAGATAAGGGGCCCCCACGAGTGTAGAACTCCCTGCCTGTCCAGGTAGAAATAGATAGTTATACACGCACACACAGACACACGCACATGCGTAAACACGAGCAGATACAAGCGTACATAAGCAGATTTACACACACTTACACAGTCTGACACACACACACACACACACACACACACACTAATTTGCTTGTATATACAAAAAAGAAAATAGATGAAGATTATCAACGCGAACAATTTTGTTTAGCCTTCTGGTTTTTGCTTCGGATTTCTGTCGCAACGGAGAACTGTGACCTCATGTGACCACGGAGAGCTCTGACCTTGTCAGTATTACGGAGGCAACGAGGTCGACCGGTAGTTAGTCCGGTATGTAAATATCAGAGCACAGTAGCCATTACTGCCTCTTCTAAGCCAATTATCTTTATTTAAAGCATTCTTAAGATTTACAGAAAAACGTCGGGACGTTGTTTGAGGCAGAACGTCACACAGGTTTTTGGCCACTCAGAGCTTGCATGTGACGTCACAGTCTTGCTATCCAGGTGACGTCACAATTGCGCCATCTTCTCGATCAAAAGATGTAACCATAGAAGCATATGACGTCATTAACTTGCTGTCCCTCTCCTAAACTAATCAGGAGGCAGCCTTGGAGTCTGATGCGTAATTAACTTGCAATCCCTCTCCTGAACCAATCAGGAGGCAGCCCAGCCTTGGAGCATTGTAACGTGACGTCATTAAATTGCCACCTCTTTCCTTGAACCAACCACGAGGCAACCTCGGAGCTTGTGACGTCATTAGTATGCCATCCCATGAGGAGGCAAACCTCGGAGCAAGTAGCGTCATTTAACATGCCCATCCTTCTAATTCAACCAATCAGGAGGCGGGCCAGAACTTTGGAAGCGCGTGACGCCACCAAACTTGCGAGCCAATCGGGAGGCAGCTTAGAGGGAGACGGGGCGGGGGGGTTAGATACCGTGACGTCGCTAGCGATCAGCAGCACCAGGCCTTCTGTCTGTGTGTGCACGCCAGCAACCAGACCAGACCAGACCAGACCAGATGGTCGACATCAATTATTTCGGGCAACGTGAGAAACATATGCCGCTCATCCGATGCCACGCTGGCTGTATATTACCCACTAATTGGCTGTGATGGAGTGATACACACTCATTCTCCCTCGGTTTCATTATACACATTTACGCCACGGACGTATGTTTTGTGTGCATGCCAACCGCACTCGATAAATTGGCGGAGACAAAGATCCTCTGGCGAACGATGGAGTCGCGGCGAAACGCGCCTTTTCTTTTTCTGTTCTTCATCGCAACGCTTGCAAAGCGGCACAGATGTGATATGTCAGTTTTATGTAAGAACTTCGTCCACGGTCGGATCCCGTGGTTTAGCTGCGTGTGAGAGAGAGAGAGGGAGAGAGAGAGAGAGGTAGAGAGAGAGAGAGAGAGAGAGGGAGCTGATTCACGTGTGTGATAATGCGTTTCGTAAAACCCGTGAATTCAGTCTCTTTACAGAAAATTGTGATTTTGTTTTTCTCACATCACAAGAATTCGAAGATTAGTTGATGTACGCCTCATGCCGTTCCTGTGGTGAATGTTTTTCTGTTCTTTTTTTAATATATTTTACCTGATTTTTATTTCATTTTTTACGTATTACGATGGTCGACTTACGGATGGCGTTTGTGTGCACCAGTTATTGTTATCATGGAACTGGATATATATATATATACATATGCTTGTAATCCACGAGCAAATGAAACACGATAAGTTCCCAAGTGCACTTTCGTGTAATGATCACATCATCAGGGGAGATACAAGAAAGAGATATAGAACAGTAAGTTGATATACAAGGAAGTGATGCAGCTAAGACGCCATTGGCATTATCCATTGGCTTGCACAAGTTCAGGTTCCGTTGTAGTTCACAGTGGCAGAGAAAGGTGTTGAGGGATTGAGAACCTCCTCCGTGAAAATTTGCCTTGGAGTATGAGCCCATGTGTTGTAACCTCGTTCAAGAGGCTTCGTTGTGGCGTTTGGTAGGCGGGGGTGTGAAGGCATCGCATGGCAGACGTGACGGAGCTGTGACGACAGGTTTGAGTCACCTGATGGTCTTGGTTACCATGATGTGACGACGCCTGACGGCCACGATAACCCACCTTTACCACAGCTTTCCCATGCCTGCCCACGCCAGCTTTTGCTATCCTCGTCATAGAAAAATATAGAAGATTTTCCCAACTTTTGCAGCTCAGAATTCAGTTGAGTTGTTGAAGACAGATAACGCTAATCTTGGACACTTGTTGATGTCGGTTGGCCGTCCTTCAATGAACGAATCACTTCTCATAATTAGCGATTATTTCTTGTTGTGCAAGAATCTTAAGGGCGTCATATGTCGGTGTCCTCTGATAACTTCAGCTAATGATAGCCAGTGAGTAGATGTGGATGTAAACAGATTCTCCCGAGGGCTTTCTTGATGACGACCACTTTGGGTGGGTGGTCACAGTTGAGGAAGAACGCGTCAGGTGGTTGGTCACACCTGACGACAGCTAATAGCCACAGTCTTGCATCGCTGCCGAAGAGGGGCTAAGCAAGTACCGGTCTTTCGAGTACAAAAAGTACCGTGAGTATTCTTATGGTTGTGGCCAGGGTCGGGTTGTGGGAGGCGGCGCGGCTCCTCCTCCCCACCACAAGGGAGATGCTCTTAGCGTGTCGCCGGCGGGATGCCGCACTTTGATGGGGGATGTTTTTGTTCGTGTCTCATTATCAGGCCGTCGTGTGAGACCGTGTTAGGAACCGTTTAGAGTTCAGTGCATTCTAGCTGAGTTTGATAGCACCGAGATCAGGTTGGCCTTCCTGTCGTGGATGGTTGGGGTAACCCCCCTGATGACTTGTGTGGTCAGGACCCACGAGTGCATCTGTGCTTGTTATCTGATGACCCCCTTCGTCTGGCGCTCTGTGGCCACGACTTGGGTCAATACCAAGGACCTGGATTGTTCTTACTCAGTGTTTACCTGGCCACTTCGTCTTGCGGGTCGATGACTTCTTGCGTGATGCTCATACATTTGCATACTGGCTGGCTCCTTCCCGCTCTCCAGACGCCATACCCTGCCTTCGACATTAGCGACTTTACCCTTTCAGTTTTCTTTTTTTCTAAATAGATATGTGAGGATTACTGTACGAAAGAAACACTCTCATAGTTGATACAGACAGCTCCTCCCATGATAGGCCTTAAAGGCAAAGAGCAAGTGGCTCCGGACAGGTTACGAGTGGCGTGTTAACACTGCCGGCACACGGGTTCGTTGCTTCCAAGAGATAACTGAAGATAATACTGGCGAGAAGTATTATGCCGGACAAACTGTGTGTTGACGGGTGGACATCATAAAACCAGATTTACAAATGATTCACTTTTGTCGGGGGAGGCAGAGTAGGTCGGGCATGTCTGCTTACCCGCACAGTTGCAGATGAGCATCCCAGCAGGTGTTTTGCTAACTCTACTAGCAGGTCAGCACTCCAGCAGGTGTTCTGCTGATATCACCAGAGGGTCAGCGCATCAGCAGGTGCTCTGCTGACAACACCAACAGGTCATCACTCCAATAAGTGCTCCTCTGACACCACCATCAGGTCGACACTCCAGTAAGTGCTCTCCAGTCTCCTTTCAGCAGAACCACCTCCTACCTCGTTTTGCGTCTGATGCCAGATTTTATCTACTTGATGGATAACGACGCGTCAGCGGCCGGGGCTGCTGGTCTTTGTTGACGTATTTGTAAGAAGTGTTAGTTGTGTTATCTCGTTCTGGTCAGCTTGCGTTACCAGGTGCAGCAGGTAGGGTGTTGTAACACATGCCCACAAATGGTCACGACGTCTGTCACCGATACTCCTGCAAGCACAATTGGAGGCACACATTACGTAAGCTGTTATCGCCCTCTCTCCAGAGGCGTGTGATGGTTTGTTGTGGTCATTGCACCAGAGTGGGCGGGCTAATTCAGAAGTGTTGCCGGTCGTCATATAAGCTTATCAGGCGGTGTCGTAAACAGGTGGCCAAGGGGGATGGAAGGGGGGGGGGGACCTCGTTATGGCTGGCGTCTGTTTGACTTCAGCATGGGAGGTAGGACGGCCTCCACCAACACCACACCCGTTACTTCTCGTCGTCACTCACGAGTGGCAGCCGCGTCAGCCTCTCTTGTACCTTCTCCTCCTCCTCCTCCTCCACAGGTACTCTTGTGCGTTTTTTTTCTTAAATTCGAAACTGAAAGAAAGCAACAGAGAGTAACATCCTAGTGGGAGGTGGAGAGATATATAAGCAGGGACATTTGGAGAGAGAGAGAGAGTTTACGTAGGAGAGTAAGAGTGAGAGGTCAAGTGGAGGGGCGCTGGCGGAGAGAGCAAGACCTTGTGTACACTGTGGTGGTGGCCGCGCCTCGCCGCCTGCCACATTCGGTAATTGTTATCGTGATCCTCTGCCCTCCATCCTTTCCTCCTGGTCCTAGAGGGGCGGGATGATACGGCAGGGGCCACAGGGCCAGTTCAGGGCGGCGAGCGTAGGGTTAGCAGGACATGGACCGCGGAGAGACGTGGAAAGCGAGGGGAGAGAAGGAGACTACGAAGAGCCGGGTCGTTGAGCCCCTGGAGTGTGACCTGGAGGGTTGCATTGACATAGAGAGAGGGTCCGTGTAGAGAGAGGACTGTGGGGGCCGTATTGAACTGGGAGACGTGGAGGACTGGATGGTGTGTATTGGAGACGGGGAGACCAGGAGGATTAGGGGGAGTGGGAGAGGGGAAGCAGAGACACGGAGGACGGGGGAGATACAGAGGACGGGTAGACGTGGAGGACAAGGAGACATGGAGGACTTCTCTCCAACTCTCCAATTGTAAGGTACTGATTGTGTTTTGATATCCATGCTTAACTAGAATACAGTTGTAAGTTGTCACTTTTCACATATGTGGAACAATTGATGCTTAGATTATTTTTTTTGTTTCATATATCGGTATGTGTGATGTGGGTAACGTATGGAATATTACTGTTGAGGTAAGTGTCTCGTGTTATAAATCTTTCCTTAATTGCGTATGAAGCCATCAGCTTTTCTTGCGAATGCAGTGTGCTTTCTTCTTCCACGTTTCTGTGTTTGATGTGTATAGGTCAAACACATACATGCACACATGCTTACGTGTACGTGCACTCATACATACACATTCGCATTATGAAAGATGGGAAGTATCTCTGGTGCAGAACAGTTCGTATTTGTATTGTATATCTGCGTAGTATTGACATTACAGCATGTACAAGTAAATGCATATGCTTCGGGCCTCTCTACCCAAGCCGTGGAAAGAGTAAGACATGAGACGCTCTTGTGGAGGGTAATGCGATCGTCCTGAGAACATGGGTTATGCTGTTGTATCGCATGCTCTATACAGGAGAGGCAACGAGTGCTACAGTATTGTCTTGCTTTCTCTACGATTGACGACAGACAAGTTTTGATGGCATCGAGCAGTTGCCTCCGCTGGGCGAAACACAGCGATTCGCCCTCATACTCTCTGATTAGATTATGGACTGAGACACAGGGACTAGGATACCTGTGTTGTTGTCGTTGTAAGGGGCCATCCGTGCCTGCTTCGTCCTAGTCTAGAGCTCGATACTTTCGTAAGTTAAAAACACAGGTAGAAATGTTTTACAGTAACTGGGTCAGGCCGGTCATCGCCTGACGCCCTCGCTTACTGCTTTCCGAATGACATATCATCTCCCTTAAGCACCTGTAAAAATGTTGTTGCATGGGATATTGCGATCCAGGCTTTCAGTTTGATGCACTGCAGTGCAGGGCGAGTTCGATGACTCTTATGTAAATGGACTCAGTTTTTCCCCTCCGTAGGTGAGTTCTTGAGATGGGGGAATCTTGAGAAGACGCCTGGCCCTCCATCACCTGGCACGCGGAAATGTTGAAATTGGTCGACACCTGATACTCGCCATGAATGGTGAAAGTTGGCCTCAAGGGAGAAGATCCTCTTGAGGAGGATCGGGTTGAACCCGCCTCAAGCCCATTCGGCTGCTGCACCTCAGCTGTAACTAAAGCTTGTAATCTTTTCATAAGTGTCTCCTCGAACATCTGTGTGGTTACTTTTATGTCGGGATTGTGTTGTAAGTAATGATAGAGGAGAGTGGCCAGTGTCCGTATTGATCAGTGATCTGACGGAATTTTACTTCAGCTCTCCTTCGGAGGTATAGATTTTTGGCCCTTTTCATGTCTGTCTTTATATATATTATTTTCGTGGAAGTTTTCGTGTTTCCACTCACTCTTTTCATTGTTTTGCCTCGTGGATACCTGGTGAAGTCTTTAGGGGGGTCTTCACTGCCCAAACAGCTTGGGCAGGACACAAGTTGCTAGGATGGGTCGTTGGTCGACCAAGCTGTTGGAAACCACACTCCTGAGGCCCACATAGTCCCCACGGTCTGTGTAGTGTATATAACCCAAGTTACGATTATTCATCTTTCACCAAATTTGGTGTGTGTAACCTCTGTAAGATAAGGTCTCATTGATTATGGGGTTTTAGGGTCAGAGGTCAGGGAATTTTTCTCTCTCGATATTTACCGAACATCCGGTGGTGGATTAGTTGGACAATAGCCGTGCACGAACCTCATCATCCCATTCACCCAGAGATGATGTCACGCTTCTATAAATTGTACGAGTACTCCGCACGTTCTCTCTCTCTCTCTCTCTCTCTCTCTCTCTCTCTCTCTCTCTCTCTCTCTCTCTCTCTCTCTATCAGGATAGGTAAGACTTTGAGAGATGGCAGCCTCCCGATTATTTTCTAAGATATTTGTACCCCTGCGGTAGGTTCGTTTAGGATACTCTAGTAAAGTTTAGTCTTCAAATTCTTAACTCTTACATATGTCCTTTACTTGCCGGACGTTCTAAGGTAGCAGATAAGGCACCAAACACTAGCTCTTTTGTACAGAAGCTTTTATTGTTTGTGGTGACATCTAGGTAGATAGTTATTACTTGAGATTGTTATAGTGATGCAGCTGCACTTGCAGTGACGGACATACGTATTCTCATACTTTATCGTGCAAACTTTCGTAGGCTGGAAATGCAGATGTGTTGTATATTGTGTTGTGAATGTTATGCTCAGTTGTTATAACAGCGTCTGTGGCAGCTGCCGTGGACGTTGTGAAAGCCAGAGTGGTGCTGGTTGGCTCATGTAACTGTTGGCGTAACACTTTAGGGCCAGTGTGAAGCCACCTGCACCTGCGGGAGCAACGGTCACTTGACGCTCATTGTGGTACCAGCTGGACCTGCGGCAGTCAAAGGCCTGACCTACTGTCTTGCCGACGGAAGGCGATGACGGCATGACCCCCTCTCAGACGTCAGCATGATGCCACCACCTTGGGAGCTGAGGGAGCCATATCTTGAAACCTTTGAGTGTCAGCCGGGCCTAAGAGAGCTATGACTTGGACCTGCGATTGATGATAGGGACGCCGGAGGGGACACGTTCATTACAGAGCTTTGACCTGGTAGGGACTGGTAGGGAGGAGCAAGTCGTGGTCAGGGAGCAATAAAAAAGAAAGGGACCGGCCATGTTCTGTGTGCCCGGTGATTGATCTGTAATTGTGAACAGCCTGTGTGGTGGCCCTGTTAAGTACGTTGACAAAGTAACGACTCCCGGAGGGCAGATTAGAGCTCACCTTTTATGGTCGACGCTGTTATGCTTACTGTTAGCGTCAGGCTGTGTCTGGTCCTGGTGCGTGGCTCAGCGCGCTGGCATGATAGGGGAGAGGGAGAGAAACAGTAAATTCATGGCTATTTTAAATGTCAACATTTACTAAACTCTGGGTTATCAGTAACTGTGTAGACGAAAGCTCAGTGCTCTCCTCTGAAGGAAGGTTTTGGGTGATGACCAAGTCGATGTTCCCCAGATTCTCGTGGTCTCTCAACTCATCAGGGGACCCCCTTATCTTCTGACGTCCCGTTCTCTGGTTTCTTCTCGGTGATCAGCTTTTATGGACGGATGTAGTGAACGGCACGTAATGGGCGGAAAGTTCTTGACCCGAGGGGACCCTAGGGCAGCCGCCGTAAAAAGAAGAAAAAAGTGCCGTAAGTTGAGACTTTACATACTTTGCATACTCGAGAGGTCACATATTTTGTGGACTTTGGTAGGTAGGCGGGCGAGTCTTCAAGCGGATGGGTGCGTTCACCCGAAGCTGGTTGTGGAGAAGTCCCATCCATACACCTGCCCATACCCTTAGGAACCCCAGCCACTAATGACATCCTAGCACCATAATGTAAACGACGTATTTCACAGAGAGTGAGGTATCGGTCGGATCGTGGTTGGGGTTGCGCTTTATATGGGAGGAAGGAAGAGGCCAGGGGCTATGGCCTCTGAATGACCACCATAAATGGTGTCACTACGCCATAGGTGGCCACAGCTTATCATAAACATGTGACCTTACTGTCGGCACCATGGTTTTTGATTGAGGTCGTTTTCCATTCCTTCTCACCAACATTTACTGTCTTTCTACCCTTTCTACCAACCTTTCTACTGTTGAGCACCACCTGGTTAGTACCTCTACTATCTTATCTACTCTGAGAGACCCAAGTGTCTGATGATTGTATTCAGTATTCCCCTTCATATGTTAGATCATAATGTCATTCACGATTGCATTCCAAAGGGTAAGTCTGTATTTAATTCAATACCTCGTAGGCCTTGAAGTTCCAGACCTTGACATCGCTTGCCACGAGGCTGCTATAGTCTCTCAACCTTTAGCTGTGGTCCTCTCCTTAGATTTCAGTGTGTGCACCATAACGAATGGTTGAAATCATCCCATACAGATGGATGGTGGGTTGATGGGTGGGGCGGAAGCCCATGCATATTCCATTCTAATGATCTGGAACAAATTATCAATCGCCCCGCCCAAAGTCCAGATCGCCAATACCGCTCCAGAGCATTAAGATTTGTTTTTATCAGCTCAACCCTTCACGCTATATTTAAGCAGTCTGCCCCCCTGATTGGTTCACCCAACTACACGCTTATGTCTCGTTACTGCCTCTCCTCGGTCGGTGCTTCTGTCTCTGCTGTGAGGATTGCATAGATTTTGTGGTTGGAATGGAGCATTATATACTCAGAGACTACCTTTTCTTCAAATTCATAGTTCAGCCATTCCCGTTCTGAGGGCTTTAGGGCAAGAGACCTGACATAGCGGATGTGGAAAAACTCACCCTGCTCCGACTTGCTTTCAGCTTTTCTCTTTGCTCGAAATAATTGCTAATATGTCATTCCTAAGTCAAAGCTTTCTTTTATCCTTAGGAAGGTTGACAGCCTTTCCTCTTCCTCCATTTATAGGTCTTTCCCACGACGCCATAACTTGTCTTTAGCAAAGTAATTTTTTTTTTCCTTCCTTCTGTTTTCTCATTTGCAGCTTCCTGTCCATGATGGTTGATGGATCAGCCTCTTCCTCTTACCCTGTCAGCAGCGGTGTCCCTCGAGGTTCTCTTCTGTCTCTAACGCTTTTTTATTAGGGATTTCCTTTCTTCGGCAGATATCCACGAGCGCTCATCCGTTCCATCTCTTGCTGAACCTCATATTACTTTTCCTCTTTTCTTTATGTCAGTTTAGATATGTTTCATATTTCGCTTAAGACCTTGCCTCACGAGGGACTTTCGCACGTCTTCGGAATATACAAAATAGAAAGGCAAGTTTCTGCTTTTCAAAGCCGGGAGATACAAGAACCTCATCTGTGTTAAATAGCAGTTAATGATAAGGGGAGCCCCTATGGCTGGGTCCGTTTATATTATGGTGAATGATTAAGTGATTGTTGTAAAGATGAATGTACGAACGTTTCCTAGGGGTGAACAGTGATATTTGTTAGAGATGTTGAGACATCTTTCACAACCACAGGTCATACAAGAGGCGGTGTGGCGGACACAGCCTCCACTGCCGCAACAGTCTCGCAACCAATGTAAAGCACCAGGAAGAGCGGTGCCTTGTCGTTGAGAGGTGGAGCAAACGTAGGAGCGGGATATTGACAGCGGGAGGTATAATCCTGGCACTGGAGTGTGTTCAGCACGTTGTTCACCAGTGACCGGGCCGACAGGAAATGTGTGTTGTAGTGGGCAGGTTGTGCTGCTGACTAGTGTGTGTGTGTGTGTGTGTGTGTGTGTGTGTGTGTGTTTGACAGTGGGGTCGCGCTGGTCATGTTCTCCTCCTGAGGGAGGGGCGTGGCCTCCATGTGTGTGTGTGACACCTTTGCGCCAGGACGTTCCTCACTCCCTCCATCAGTCACATGTTGACGGAGTGGGCCTTTTTGAAGCGAGGTCGCGCACGTCTTGGTAATATCTGACTTATTAGAAGAACATTTTTAAGAATTGCTTTTGTTATTTGTATAAAAAGTAAGATTCGGTCTGGATCTTTTTAAAAGAGACGCTGGTCGAATTTGAGTCAAAGATCAGTAGGTGAGCAAGACGGCAAAAGTGCTTTAATGTAAGGAGTTCATGTTTACGAAAAATTGTGTTGAAATTATTTCCTTTGAAAGTGTGGGGTGGATTCAGGAAGGAGACTCATATTGGTTTCCCGATATTGTATATTAATGACCAGTGCAAAGGTGACGACATGCCTCTCTCTCTCTCTCTCTCTCTCTCTCTCTCTCTCTCTCTCTCTCTCTCGTGAGAGGGGAGAGATGGGGGGAGGTTGACGCGTCTCGC
>JAYMFT010158111.1:0-12481 GCA_038088735.1 Panulirus argus | reverse complement strand
ATATATATATATATATATATATATATATATATATATATATATATATATATATATATATATATTCGATTATACTTCCGAGAAAAAGCTAGAGCACAATAATACAAGGCAGAAGAAAAGAGTTCAAAAAATATTTTGAAATGATCAGAATGGAAGATTAAATCTTTTATCCGAATACAAGAATGTAATAAAGAATTCTCGCTGCTTCCTCACTGGTGAGAGAAAGGCGGGTCCTTCCGACGCTAAATACCGAGATCAATACCTTTCTTGCTGCTGAGCTCAGCTTGTGGTGGGTCAGTCAGTCGGAGGAGCCGGCCAGGCCAAGAGATCAAAAGTCGCTGAGATCTCTCATTTAATCTTGTATTTTCTGTTTTACTTTCTTACCTTGAGGAACAAACTTTACCCCAACGCAGCGGACGGTCTGCCAGACAAGACAGAGGAGAGAGGTTAATATGGCATGAAGTGCTCTTATTGCTTAACCTGACTGGTATCATTTCCATGGGACACTGGAATTGGCTTATTCAGACGACGTCGTTATGTTGGTTATTACCAAATACCTGTCTGACAGCGTGATTTCAGATTTGATTACAATAACAGTGCTAAGCAGCAGGGCATAATTTCTTGTACTCATTCTGTTACCCAAAAATCCAAACTTATTCATATGTTTCGGATCAATAAGGTATCTAAACTCACGCGACATACCTGCATAAGATAAACTTTATTTAGAATAAGACAAAATAATAATGTCTTTCATTTCAACAAAATCACTTCATATTTGATCATTTTATACACTAAATCTGACTTGTAGGACTCGCGTTTCCAGTTACTCGTAAATACAGAACATCATAATGGGATACAACACACACTTACTCCTCTTTGATTCAGAATCACTCCCGTCCTTAACAGGTCTTTCTCAAAGTCAACCCAACTCTTCCTCAATCATCTTCTTGCGCTGTTGGCTTTTCATTCCGAAATGCACCTCTTTCTTGAAGCTTCCATATCATCCTGACAAACTTTTTTTTTTTACAGCAACTCTCAAACGAATTGTTGATACCTGCGACTCCCTCACACCCAGAACAAGTACTGCTTATCCTATATTACTTACATATAAGACATCAGGGTTCTTATAGCATCCTCAGCTTTTTAACCTTAGATCTGTTTTCCCGTTAATATCTTCAGTAAAAATAAATTAATTTTTGAATTTTCATCATAACTTCCCGTTCATCGCTTTTGGCTGACATTCGCCAAACCCATTTAATCCAAGACAAGAATCTTTCCCCGACCATAGATGTTTACAGTATACCCGTCATATGATGAACGCGAAACCATTTTGCACACCTCTTCTGACTCAGCCAAAAGAAAAGCTTCGTCCCACACACAGACTGCCGTAGCGTGCATCCTATTGCACCATGCATCAGCTTCACTCTACAATCATTCCCATCTTGCCCGGCTCTCGTGTATTGCTCCATTTATCACAGCACTACGGTGTTATTACACAGCCCAGACCACCTCCCACATTCATTTCCAGCCATCACCAATATTACCGTTTACTCTCACATAAGATGAAGAATACAACCAGTGTTCAGCAGCCCTCCATGCACATCATAAGATTATAAATTACACAGGCTATTTTCTCTGATTATATTATACGTTCGATGGGCATATTCACTGCATGGTTTCTTATTACAGCATATAGTTTCCTCCGCAATGTACATAAAAATAAAGATATGGCGCACAGTCTCCTCCATTTCCTAAAGTCTCCTTTGTTCCTCCTCTTCCAGGAATTCAGTAACTGGCTTAGCACAGTTGATCGAGATCCTCGAAAGGATGTTGTTAACAGGATAAGGAAGACTTATGCGTGTGTAGTTTCTGTAGTCACTTATATTACCTGTACCTTTATGCAGCATCATCATGCCTTCCCCTAATCGTCTGGTGCAGGACAGCTTCTCCCTTTACCGCACTCGAAATCTTCATGCCATCGTGCACATGTGTCTGTTCATCACCAGTTCTACCGCCCGCTAAAGATCAACTTCCCTTAGCTTACGCATAACACTGTTTCCGTCACACCTTCTCTTAGACAGTCCTCTTCCCGCCTCTACTCTGTACTAACCTAACCCCTCAATCCTAGTTAAGGAACTTCCACTTCTAAGCCATCACCCAAAACCAGTTTACTCTGAGGTCCTCGCTCCATCTCTGACGATGTGCCCACACTCTCTCTCTCCAACAAAATTCTTTCGTCATTCTGTGACATGAATTGCTTATGAGACACCTCCAGGGGTGTCCCAAGATCACATGTATATGTCATTTTACAACCCAGCTTGGGTTGTTAAGTTTGAAAACTCTGTGAGAATATACGTCACTAAGCTGCACACAGAAACACACAACACCCTTAGTAATATCCAGATTATCGTTATCATCTGAACACGACATATCATCTTTGATAAGTAATGCTACAGATGCAAATAATTCCTATTGCTTTGTTTCGTTTCTATCATTGGTTGTATAAACACACATTCCTTGTGAAGCCTACCTCTGCATCATCGCTTGCCAATATGCAAGACAGGTTCTCCTAAAAGCTTTGATCCTCTATATCCTCTAATGCAACCATGAGAGGTCCATTTAGAATACCCCGGTTCATACATATATTTACCACGAACGCATGATGCTTTGGGAATGGCTGAGTTCAATGTGATCAAGGGCATCCCAGCGGTGCGCGTGTTCATATGAGCAGGTCACGGGAGGAGTGGACTCAGAATGGAAGAGGAAGGAAAGATGGAAAGAGGGTGGGAAAGGAGGAATGTTAAGAAAGAATATAAATTGGATAAGATTAGATGATCGCGAAAAACGTGATATTATATCTGCTCAATTATTGTATTAACGTTGCTGTAGAGTATGTTCCACGGACGATATGAATAAAAGAGGGTCCCAAATTATAATACCAGCCGAGAGGAATCCCAGCCAGTTGTCAAGAAATGTGCAGAAAATGACTTAGCTTAAGCGACCCCACCTGCCGTAGCTGGCATCTTAGGAGAGAGTTCAAGGTTTTGTATATCTCCCTAATCCTTCATTTCTCCCTGTGGTTCCTGCTCCTTCTCTCTCACGCTCTCTCCTCCCACCTTTATCTGTTCCTCTTTCGATGCATTCCACTTCAGCTGACTCGTCTTCATCACGTCTCATCCCACCACTTCCACTCCAAACCTCACCCAACCCTCCCCGTCTCTCAACCTCATCCAACCCTTGGCTTCGAGCTCCCGTGTTCCGTCACAATATTGACATTCTCCATCACTGTATCTGACACGTTCAGCAACAATGTAATGGTGAAAAAACTAAACTTTATTAGCTCCGGCTTAAAGAAAAATATCACTGGGAGGTAATTACCGGGAGTCATGCAGGAGATGAATCAAGCTGCATGACTGCAACAAATTCAGTTTGTAAACAGTTGTGATAATGTCTCTCTGACTAAGGCACTAGGTGTAGAAATTAACATACAACTGTCTCGCTTTCTTCAGCGGAAGAGACACTGAACAAAGAGAAATAGAAAAAAGAACATGTAGTCCCGTGACCAGAAACACAAGAGAGCAGTTGTATTACAGACCAAAAACATACAGACCTGAGTTCCCTTAGTAAAGAATGAATTTAGAGTTAGCAAAAAAATCTTCAATATTGCACAGTGGTGTCTGTCGACTGGCACGTCAGGCGAGTTTTCATAACTCATAACTAACAAACGGCGTCGCGGGGCCATCTGAAAGGCGGGTGTGTTTTCATCAGCGACGTGGCGTGTGTCATGCCTCTGGAGGGAGCAGATTGAATGTGTGTGTGTGTGTGTGTGTGTGTGCTTGACCTTTCTAGCCTCAGTCAGCCTTCCATTTCATTTTATCATCATCTCTCTCATACATCTTATCCTTCTCATTCCATAAGCCGAGTCTCTGAGCACAGCTGGCCCTGTCGGCTATAAATACCATTGCGAGGCATTCAACCAATATTCCTGCACTGTGTATTCATGGAAAATATATATTTCACCGTAATTCCCTCTCCTGTATGTAAACTGATACATATCAAATAGAACTTGAGATTTAAATGAGACGATACAGGGATCTTGCTGGGCATTTGTCCATTGGCATGAATAATGTAAATTCAATATTTACGAAGACCATAAATATTTACCGCTGGAATTCTAACATGGAAGCAAGTAGCGTGACCTTCCAAGGCGTTGTGGAAGAGGTTTCATGTGTTCCAGATGAACAGTGACGGTTTCCGTGCGCTATGTGGAGCTGGTTCGTAGGTAATGGCCATAATTTTCGTCTGTCGCTCAGGTGTGAAGTGCATTATACATCTTTAAAGATTATATATTTTGAGCCTGTTATTGTGGGAGTTTGCATACATATAATTGTACCATAGGAAACTTTCGTTATCTATTTACATCACCGCAATAAACAATAGACACAGATGGTAATGGGAATACAATGCATCATACTTTTTGTTTTATAGCAGCCGGGTATTGGCGCAGTTACAGCAGCCGAATCAGCACAGTTATAGTAGCGGAATCAGCTCAGTCACAGCAACTGAACTGGCGAGATAATAACAGCCGAATTGATACAGGCACCACATTCCTTAATCGTGGCCATCTTAGATGAAAGAAAAACAAAGAATATATACAAAATTGAAAAGATTGGTTTCATCTCCCTAGGTGCTAATAGATCCAACTCTAAAAGCTGCGAAGATTACAAGAAAAGTGAAAAAAGAAGGAAAAGAATTCCACAGCTTCACTCCTCCAGGATGAAAATGTATATAACGTTCTATCCTTTGTAGCTTGTCTCCTCACAGAAACTGTGGGAAGTAGCAGCCAGACGCGTGCCACCCGTGTAATCCTTAGTGGCAGGGACACATGCAGACAGCTCATAAGAGCAGCACTGGCCAGAAAATACGACGATGGATTAAATATAAGGGAATATGAGGTACCATAGCGAAAAGGGAATGGTGAAAATGTTTAGTGAAATTTTTGGTCCGTGTATTGTTTGAATTTCCTCTCCAGCGATTAATGGCTTTGTTCTTGTCATTCACTGCACTACTGGGTCATTGTTTTCTCTCATAACTCTCTGTTCTTCCTGCAGCTTGACTGCCATGCTTAAAATTCCAATCCATGCGGGTCCCTCCCCGGGCGGGCCTCTACTGACATACGGTCAGTAACGCTAATCACTACACCACGGAGGACCGTGTTTTCTTTTTTGTGTGTGTGTGTGTGCGTGTGTGTGTGTGTGTGTGTGTGTGTGTAATATCTCCATACAAGCAAATTTCACAACCCCAGACTATCTCCTGGGTATATGCATTCCTACACATCTAAGTGAGGGACACAATGCAAGCTACAAAGTATGCAAATAAAATACAGGGAAGACACGACACATGCAGAACATCCTCCCAAACTCTCAATTTTTCATTGAAAATAACTCAAAATATAACTCGCATTAACTAGCTGATATAACTTTCCCACGTTACATGTACGCCTGAGGCTCGCTGCGTACTGTCCATTACGACCCACCGCCTGAATGTAAAATTGCAGCTTCAGCCATGGAACGCTGGAAGGGACTCCTGCAGGGGCTAAAGTGAGGCCGCTCTGGGTACAAGAAGTGAGGAGAGGAGGAAAAATATGAAAAGCGAGACGTTTGTTATGGGATTCGGAAACTACTTTTCCATCAATCATTTTGTTCTATTAGTCTTTGCTAAACTAAGTAAGACCTTTGCTTCTATGGAAGATGGTACGGTGTATTTTGTTGTGGTAAAAGATATTGAAGATGTGACGATAACAGGAAAAAGTTTTGACACTGAGCTGTCGCTAAAGCTGTGTGTCGGAAGAGCAAGAGTCGCAGAGCCTCAGGAGCGGAGAGTTGTGGAGCCAGAGGCCGGGCTGGGGAGTAAAGGCAACAGCAGCGTGGCCTTTGTTTTGAAGTTTTGACCGTAAGTAAAGGTTTTCGATACTATGTTGCTTATTCTGTAAGGAATGCAATGCTTGCAGTGGGGTAAATGACCAGAGATGAATATAATATTATAAGTTAGGAAGTTAGAGTGTTTAAGGATAAGGCAGTGAAATGTAAGATTACGCAGAGGCGTGTAAGACATAATGGTATGCCTTTGTTGGTGAGCTGTGGTGCGGTCCATATGGCGCTAGTGGTTATGGTGCTGGTGAAAGTGGCATGGATAGATGAAGCAAACTATCTTCTGAGTCTATGCTTCCCAAATGTGAAGGAAAAGATCATTTGCTTGGTAAGTTCTGTGCTTAACTGGTTACATGACTTCAGTTTAACCATAACCAGCACATCTTTCACGCACTAATCATTAACACATCTATAGATTCTAAATGTTTTGTTGACGTATCCTTAAAGTGTGTGGTACGGTTCCTGGTGAAGTTGATCACTGAGAGATTCCTAAACACTTTTACCGCCTTGAATATTAGCAACGACGTCAATTGTGTAGGTGGGAGTGCGGAAGGGAAGGCCATGAGCAAACGACTGACGCAGTTTTGACGTCAGGTCTACGTCAACAGTCACATTTAGGTTTACAGACTCTACCGAAATATATTCCAGCAAACACAGTCCACATAATAACACCAAATATACCCATTTCATCTCCTCAGTGTCCAGATCATACATTGTAACTGTACGGTACCAGTGCTTATCTTGGTTTTGATTCGAGCAGGTTTTGCTGGTAGTGTTGTCTGTTTACCAATGTTTATCAGTATGTTTGATACTTAGGCCAGAAAGCGATCACACATCTTAGTTATATTGCTTACCATAATGATGTGAAGGGAAACTAAGGGGAACAGATGTGGTGAATGAAAGTGTATAAGAGAGAAGGAACTAAAGACTGGGTAATATGGGAAGAATAAGGATCGAAAAGAAAGAGAAAGATGGAAGTACCAGTGCATGAAAAAAGAGGAACACATGTCTAGGAAAGAAGAGGATTCTGAGGATATAAAGATGGAAGGAGTAAGAGAGAGAGAGAGAGAGAGAGAGGAACGCGTGAATATGATTGGTCGTGTGAAAACAAAACTTTCATTTTGATATCGCATCAATGAACAACTTCCACAACCTTGACATGTTCGTCAAACACTGATCACTGTGGTGAGATCATGACCCGATATATTTGACTTTTTTCCACACAATGGCTTTCATTCGGCAAACCAGCTTTTCAAAACGTTCTGTATCGGATCTGCAGTTGTCTATCACACACGAAATGACAAACGTGACAGAAAATCATAGAGTATCTGACAGAGAGCTTGATACTCCAAGCTGTTGGTACAAAAAGAAATGAAAACTGACAGTAATACACGAGGAGATATATTGATATCGGATGCAGAATTCACATTCCAGGAATAATACTTGATCTTCCAGATGGATTTTCAGGACATGAGACTCTAGTGACGTCTCTCCAGGGCAGCGTAATACTGATAGCTTTAAAAAAGCTCTTCATTTCAGATTGACCAAGAGTGTAAGATCAAACAAACTTTTCTTAAAACTCTTAATTCGGTACCAGACTTGAGGATGTTGATAAGGGTTTGCTTCAAAGAGAGGATCTTTTTTCCCAATCCTCTTAACGCCGAGAACAAATCAGTTTTGATCAACTCATAAAAAGTTTCGCTCTTCAGAAAATGCTTTCGCGCGGATCCTTCATTTTGTTTTAAACCTCTCCAGCCCGGAGGAAGGACTATAGATGCTGAAGCGCGTGTGGTCATACAAACAGGTCTTGAACTCTTGTTGAAAGTATTTCTGTTCCTCTTTTCCAAGCTGGTTACAAGACATCGTTAGCTTCAATGACTTTAGCAGTCAGAAGGTTTGAAGCCGATATAACCAGCCAACAGCTTGGAGTATATATATATATATATATACATACTCCCTAGCAAAAGATGACTGCTGCAAGACGCACTACTGTGCCAAGGAGTTCGTCCCACTATATTTCTCATTCTCACTTTCCTCCCTCCCATGCAGGAACACCAATATATTGAATACGTTCACACTGTACTGAAAACCTGGTTCCCATGGTCTCTGTCCTCACTGCTAGTCAGAAAAAGGCGCTCCGGTGTTGATAGGTTGACATCTTGATGGACAAGCAAGTAGGCAGAGCGTCCACTGGGGCAGATTTGAGCAGTTTTCTTGCTCTTAGATAGAGCAGTTCTGTTGTTCTTTCTGCATCAGCACGAAATGATGACATCCCTTGTTATCAGAAGTAGGCTGTAGCTCTAGAAATTTCCAAGTATCTTCAATGTTCTGAATTCTAAATGAAGTTCTTCTATAACAGCCCGTGATCATGTGACTGAGAGGCGACTACAGCGTCGCTCCCAGCACAGGTTGCCAGGAGTGACGAGGCTTTCTTGAGCGAGTCCTAGGGCGACCCAGGTGAAGCCCGTGTGGAGGCTTACGTGAAGTAGACAGTCTCTCACGGTACTCCAGGACTCAGGGCTGGACGAGTGAGGTGATGGCTAGTTCAAGATATGGCCCGGCCTTGATGTGGACTTTTGTCCGTGACTGGAGCCTTCAACATAAAAAAAAACAAAACAAAACTGCTGTGCATTCCAGCGTGGGAGACAGAGAGAGGTACAGACTTGAGGTCCAGCACTGGGGCAATGGAGCAGAATCAGAACATCATGAAAAGATATTCACACAAATAAACTCTACTTTCACCAACTGCTTTGTTTTTCCAGAATAATGTCATCAGGGAGAGGACGCCATGATCCCTGAGGGGAATGTTTCATTACACAATACGTGGTTAACAATGTTCTCTCTGATGTTTCATCTCGTCATTTGTTTAATTTATCAGCTGAATAAATGTCAAATTAGGTCGTCATTATCTGGGTACACTCTTACTAATAATTAATGTCAAACACAAAGTATGTGTTCGTTGAAAGAACTGCTCTGTCTCTGTCTTTCTCTCTCTCTCTCTCTCTCTCTCTCTTTCTCTCTCTCTCTCTCTATCTATCTCTCTCTCTCTCTCTCTCCCTCCCTCTCTTAGCATTAATACTCATTTACAGTTCGTTTAGTCTGAAAATTGTATGGTCTAGCTAAGGTTTGCAAATGGAAATCGTCTTGCCAGGTATCAGGTCATACACCATCGTCATTTTCGTGAACCGTGAAGCACGAAAGCTGTATGAGACTGGTGGCCAAAGTCAAGGGGAGATGAACGTCAATCACTTCGTTACGAAAGACTTTAAAGATTAGTTGAATCTTTCCATAGTCATAATAAAGCACTTTACTTTGATGCCATACTAAAAAAAAAAAAAAACTGACTGTGCACAAAGTACATTACTGGAAGGAACACAACGAAGATTGCTTTCCGCTCTGTTGTCACTCTGTTGCCTCTTGACTTTACCCTGATATTGCCAGCAGGAACTTGATGAATAACAACGTCCTTGGATATATAACAACATCTTCGGATATAACACAAGCAAATATCCAGTTACAACATAGGTTCTGAATACAACTTGCGCTCCTACAACCTTCATACTTTCTTCACCATGACAAATACATTTTCGATCCCTTGCAAAGAATAGAACAATCCTGATTTAACACATACTTGTCCAATCAACCTACAAAGAGAGAAAGAGAGACAAAGAGAGATCAAAGTGGAACGCACCCAACGTTCAATCAATATCATCTTCCATTCTGACATCTACTTTTGATTCCCTCCCTCTCGAATATCTCTATTTATCCACCCAAGAAAATCCATTAACTAGTGAAAGGCTTCAAGGTCTCGGGGGACAGGATACACATACAGACGCCGAACCATTATGGCCTGAACGGGGCGAGCACTCCGCTTAAATGTAACTATAAGAGGATTTGTCAGGCAATTGATGAGTTTTTTCCTGAGTTGCAACCAGTGAGGAATTCAGATCAAGCAAAGTACATGCACGTCTCTCTCTCTCTCTCTCTCTCTCTCTCTCTCTCTCTCTCTCTATATATATATATATATATATATATATATATATATATATATATATATATACTGCATACTTTCGGAGGCACGTTTCACTGCGTGACATATGGACATGGCTCATTAGAGCCACCCACCGTTCCCCATATTCCACCATCCTTAACCAGCCAGCCGTTGATGAGACTCTGTACTCTTAAGGGAAGAAAACATACTCTCTCTCTGTGCTAGTATATAAGTAAAACTTGTAGCAAGTAACACCAATTTTACTTTTCTTCAAAGATAAACAAGCTGGTCTTTAGGTATCCAAATTTCATCTGATATTCAGAGGAGGAACAAATATTGTGTTAGTCCAGGACGAGATATGCAAGTGAGAGGGTTACTGTAGCTCGGTAATAGCATCATATACAACAAAACGATATTGTTGCTACGCAATACATAAGCACACTACCACAAATGCCGTTGTAAATACAGTAGGAATGGGAATGACGTTGGTTTCCATTTCACCAATACCTTGTTCAACATAAATTTCCTCCTGGAGATTCTGAGCTACATTATTCATTTAACATTATACAAGACAAACCCAGCAAGAACTGAGATCCTTTGAGTTTTCTTACGAAATATTCCGGCTAGTCTCAAATGTCCCAATTTATATACAGTTGAGGGAATTCCAGTGAAATATCATTGTGCCATGAATGCACAGTGCTCGGGTATTGGTCTGACTCGCTCGCTCATGTTTATTGCCGTCAAGGGCAACTCTAGAAAAGTGGGAGATGGAATGGAAGGGTCTGGGTGCATGGAAGTAACAGGATAAAAGATGGGAAAATGTATTATGGTATAGAGAAAGAACATGCACAGGCTCTCATTCTTTTCCTCTCTCTCTCTTTCCTTCCTTCTCTCTATCTACCTCTCACGTACTGAAACCCTCCAGTCTCACACTCAAACATATGAAGTTTTCAAATAAAGTTAATGAGAATACACCTGCCTTTCACCTTGGTCTGCGACGCTATTGTTGACTTATGAAAGTTCCCTCCACCCGGCGCCAGGCCGTCGTCGCCTCCTGCAATGAGAACGATCTTTTTTCCATCTTCAGATGATATTTTCCGCAATGGCAACTTTAATTATAGTGCTTTCTGACTCTTTTGCTGCTTTTCTTTTTCACGCCTCTTCTGTCTGGACTATTTTCACCATTTTTACGTTCAAGTTCCGGTGGTTGGAGACGAAGCAATAAATATCTTACTCGACAGTGACTAAATGGCAGTTTTTAGGAGTCGAAAAGTTTGGGAAGACTTACTGAAAGGTTGTTAGATGTGCGCTGATCAAGAGGAATCAGTAAAATGAAAGAAAAGTAGGAGATGAGCAGGTCCTCCTACTCATCCGTGCTACTACTACTTTTGCCTTTATCTTACACTTGATGACGAATATACGACATAACACACACATTATGTGACTGATGGACGAATTAAATGATATGTGGGTTGTCCTGTTTATTCGTCAATCCGAGTAACTCTAAATCGTAATCCAGTTCTAAACAGAGTGAAAGTTTTCTTCTCAGTGGTCTTCAATGTAAAATGTACAAATGTGTCATTCTGTAGTCCTGAATCGGAGATGTTAACCACTTCATGTTGTTTCATGTCAGTCCGAATACTACTCAGGAAGTATCCATTTCTATGCTATCATGCTGGAGCCTGTATCGCTGGACTACATGTGTACAGAGGCTTGTTGCTTCCTTAGTGTCCTTCTGATCCCACTGATATAATCAGCAAATTAAACTATATTGTTAACTGCTTTTCTAGCTATTATTGCAGGTTTCAACCTACGGGTACACTCTACTCCAGACGTTACGGCTAAATTCACGAGGATGTTGTCCCTACGATGAGGTGATGCCCCGAGAGATGAAACGGTAAATAACTGGAATAAAAATGAATGCCTATAATGATATACCTTCTGATCTCTTAAACAATTTACATAAACCAGAAAGATAAGAATCACACAATCCAGAATAACATACTCTTTCATTTACGATAAACAATGCAGTAAACATGTGCTTCGTAAAATCATCCGACTGTAAGTTATATATGAAGGAAAAGCCATCTGAAACTCCTTTCCTTCGTCCCCTCTGGTGAAAGGTTGGCAGATATTTCTGAAAACGGCACGTTTATACAGAGGCTGGGGGCTGAAGGTAAAACTCTTCCTGAGCATGAATATTTACTGCACGTGTGTTCATTAAATTCGCCTGGTTGAAGTAAGTGGCCAACAAGGGTCAGTGTGCTGGGGAAGGTGAAGATGAAACGAAAGGAGTCAGGGCGCAAGACTGGAGCTCGATGACAGGGAAAGGAGCCAGAGAGGACACACCCAGACGGGTTCAGGGATAACGTACAGCAAACTGGTAACAGAAGATCTGATAGTCTGTAACGAGCTGTTGGTCTGTGATGGGCTGTTGGTCTCTAACGAGTTTATGAAGAGAGAGAGAGAGAGAGAGAGAGAGAGAGAGAGAGACAGAGAGAGAGAGAGCGAGAGAGAGAGAGAGAGAGAGAGAGAGAGAGAGAGAGAGAGACAGAGAGAGAGA
>JAYMFT010158100.1:0-12481 GCA_038088735.1 Panulirus argus | reverse complement strand
TATGTATATATACCATTAATGCATCATATTGCAACCAATGTCTATGAAAATCTCTCTGCAACAGCCACATCCTGATGAGTCTTGTCCGACAGAAATATTTAAGGTCGTATACCGAGGGAGACAGACTGTATTACCCCCCTCTGCACTCGTGGTCTTTCTGGTGTGAAACAAGTGTGTCCGCTGTGTCACTGAACCGGGTCAGAAATAGACGGTTATATCCGGCACTCTCCAGGCGATCACGTTGTATATACGATTTTCTCTTCTCAGTTGTTGAATACTGATAGTATAAAACGATTACGTTTTATCTGTAATCTTTTTCCTCTATTATTGAACCTGGATAGAAATAGATGTTTTTTACATCCCGGTTCTCCAGAGATTACCCCTCTCTGAAATAGTTTCGGCTCTGTTATCTAACCTGGATAGAAATAGAACGATTTTTGTTTCCGGGTTCTCCAGCGATTACGTTTTCTGTATTTTGTTTCGTCTGTCGGGGTTTGGTGTGGCTGCTACTGCTGCTGTTACGGAAAACGTATTGCAAAATTAGAAAATGTAATCTAAATATAGATATGATTTTGAAATGGGTGAAAACTATTTATGAATTTTATTTTCTAGAACCATATCATATTTCTTTCTTTCTTTTAAGTATATTTACACTTGCGTCGCCTCGTTTACCTTGTTGTACTTAAGTGTATGTTAAGTGCATGGGACCACTCATCATCTGTACACACTTAAGTACGTGGTGGAGGGGTAATTGTATGACGGGGGCAAGGGGGGTGGGCTCCTGTCGTGCATGCGGGACGACTTATTTTCTCCACGACTGGCCGTTGACAGAGCGGGAAATACGACAGTCGTATCTCTTAACCTTTTCTGATCGCTACGGGGGAGCTCCTGTGGTGTAGCTACCGTCGAACAATTGACGTGGTCGTGTCAGTCGTCTCTGTGAGAAGTTCCGTGTCGTCGTTGTGGTTCAGTCGTGGAACGGGCTGGGCTGCCGTGTTCGTCGTGGTTGACTTCGTCGCCACAGACGTGTGTGCCCCCTCCAGTTGTAGTCGTTGAGTCTGGCTCTGCCGCCGTGGTTGCGGGGGAGTCGTTCAGGTTGGGTTAGGTGTTCTAAACTTGGGGGAGTTAGCAGCGGCCAGAGTTCCTGTGTGGTACAGAGGTACACAGGGCTCTGTGTCTGTGTCTGTGTGTCTCTCGCTCTCGCTCCTCACTCGCCGCATCGTTGACCCTAATACCTGGCCGCGGCGGCACGACCCCCTGAGCACGACGGCACGACCCCTCGAGCACGACGGTACGACCCTTGAGCACGACGGCACGACCCTCGAGCTCGACGGCACGACCCTTGGGCACGACGGTACGACCCTTGAGCACGACGGTACGATCCTTGAATACGATGTTATGATCCTTGAGCACGGCGGTACGACCCTCGAGCACGACGGTACGACCCTCGAGCACGACGGTACGACCCTCGAGCTAGACGGTACGACCCTCGAGCACGACGGTGCGACCCTTCAGCTCGACGTTACGACCCTTGAACCCTATGGTACGACCTTTAGGTATGGTGGCCAAGCCCTCCACCTCACCCTTTTGAGACCCGGGTCAAAACCCAGGCCACTGTGACACCCAAAGGGGCGTATACCGTCGTGCTCGTGAGCTCAGTACCTGAGCATGTGACGCGCAGGAGGCCGCCTACGCTGAGCAGGCTGCAGCAGCAGCAAAAGAAGTGGAGGAGGCACCCACATTCCTCTCCTCACACACACACGCACACACACACACGCACACACACACACACACACACACACACACACACACACACACACACAAACATACACACACACAAACACACACACACGCACACACACACACACTCGCTCGTCAAGAATACCAACCCTTTTACAACGTTATTCAACACACCTCTGCTTGACCGGAATTTAACATCGGAACGTCTTGATATTAACCTCCTCCTCTCTCTCCCCTATGACCTGCCCTGGTGCTCGTGTGACCTTATTTTTGTACTGTTATGAGTCTGATCTCCCTCGATAACCTAACCTGGTTACTGCATCCCCCTCTCTCTCTCTCTCTCTCTCTCTCTCTCTCTAGCTGTCATATCACATCATACATACACTTGTAATACCAGCTTTATGAGGTAGTCGAGATTAAGGACAAGGGGGGGGGGGAGGAATCGCGCGTTTGCCCTAGAGCGCTTGGGAGTCGCGTGTCCTCGCAGCAAATGAAAATAAACATTTCTAATCTGGTTTGTGATGTCCGGAGGAGGACTGTAGCGTTGACGAGGTGCTGCTGACTGCCACAGCCAGTCCCCGCACGCACGCACGCACGCACGCACACACACACACACACATATATATATATATATATATATATGTATATATATATATATATATATATATATATATATATATATATATACATACACACACACACACTTAATTCGTGCCCCAGGAGTTCATTCTGTCTTATATAGGACTCCCACGGCGCCAAGGAAGCCGTCCACGTCCACCACTCGGGACCTTAGGCAATGAAGTGTAATGATGTGTAGAATCATCAGTGGTGGGGGAGAGTGTAGGGGGGGGGGTAACTGATTACATAAGAGTTTGGTGTCTTCCTTGCGGTTATTATTGCGTCGTGGACGTGAAGGGTCTCTCTCTTGGGATATGTTGGAAACGGTGGTTGTTGTCTTGTTAGGGTTAGGTGCCGTCCGGAGCGAAGAGGGGAAAGCATAACTCGTGTATGCCTGGGGGAGATGTGGTTTCAAGTGGGCGCATTGGCCGTTGGTTGATGGTCTTGAAGACTGGGTTAGGAGCGCTGCTGTTTAGTTTCTGTCGGGTCATATCGGCGCGTGTGTGTGTTGTGTCAGTGTTGTGTTAGGTGAGGGTGAGGGGAGGGTTGTGGAATCTATGCGGGCCTATAGGTTGTTGAAGCGTGAGGCAGGAGGAGTGAGTTTTTTTTTTACTGGATGTTAGTTGCGTTTTCTTTGCCTTGTGAATGAATGCTGTACGATTCACAGTATGAACAACAGCAACGACGTTTATCGTACGAGCATTTCATGCGTTTACCAGGCGCAGCCGGTCATCCTAACACCACACGGAATGGAAGAGAGAAGAGTGAGGAGTGACTTGATCCCGTGGACCAGGCAGAGCCGGTTATCCCAGCACCGCACGGCCGTTCGTTTTATATTACCTGTATCATTACAGCATACCCGAGGCTTCATACAGACGTACAGACATTAAAGCCTGGGTTAACATACAGACGACATACAGGTCTGGTCACCATACAGACATACGGGCCTGGTCAGCATACAGGCGGGCAGGGACGCGTGCATGACGGGCGCCAAGATTGGTCGGGACAGGAATGTGTTATGCGTCAGGACCTGAGAATACTGTCCACCCTCCCTCTGGTGCCAGCAGTGCCACCACTCACCATCTGGTGCCAACAGTGCCACCACTCTCCATCTGGTGCCACACTGCCACCACTCACTCTCATGCCAACAGTGCCACCACCTTTCCTGTTGGACCCGCAAGTTACATCAGTGCCACCACCAGCCTTCTGGTGACAACATTGCCACCATCCTCCCTCATGCCAACAGTACCACCACACCTCCTTTATGTCCAGGAGTGCCACCTTCCTAGCGCCTATGCCAACGGTGACACCACTTCCCATCCCTCCCCCCCCCCCAGCAGTGCCCCTGACACCACCTGCCACCCAGAGGGGCAACCAGGGCCGTGCCACCCTCACTGTCGTATAGGGAGGGGGGGGGAGTCAACCAAATCCTGGGGCGGGGCAGAAGGGGGAAGGGGGGCCGAGGGCAGGGTGGAGACTGGTGGAAGGAGGGGGTAGACGTAGCTTATGGGAGGGAGGGGGGGGAGGAATATTGGAGTGGGGTGATGAGAGAGGGGAGTAAGGGTATTCGGTGGGAGTGAGAACAGCGGGGGGAGGGGGGAGTGAGAGTGGAGGGTGGGAGAGGCAGGTGGCAAGAGGCTATCCACCACTCCTCGTCCACATCCTGTAGAATTATAGTGGACTCGGTGAGCATTGTAATGAACACTGTGAATGAAGATTGTGGTGAATATTCTGAGTATGGTAATGAATACTGTATATGAAGAGGGGGTTATGGTGAATACTCTCAGTATGGTGATGAATACCGGATGATGAATATTGCGGATATGGTAAGTATAGTAAATGTTTTGATCATGGTGATGAATATTGTGTTATGAATATTATGCAGATGGTAGGGGATGAGTAATGTGAAAGTGGTCATGAGTAATGAAGTCATGCAGAGTGGCAGCTGTGATAATGGGGGAGACTCCCCTCTGTGATGGGGCAGTGTTGTCTGTAGGTGCGCCATCTTCTCGCAAGGCTGCCAGAGTGTTGCAGAATATTCCCTGTATCTTCGGGAATATTTTTGCTTTTGTTTCGGGTTGAATATTCTAGATTTGTTTTAACAGAAGTCTGACATGGTTCAGATTGCTATTTATTATTATTATTATTATTATTATTATTATTATTATTATTATTATTAGTGAGCACAACTCTTGTTTTGTATGAATATGGGGAATATCTTATGTATAGAAAGATATATTCTATGTGGTATATATAATGTGGTGATGTGTATACCTGTAGCGTTTGGAGGGAAGGAGGCAGTGGCTTATGTTAATATCTTACTCTTTGGGGAAATTCGTATAAGTAGAAGGGAGATTTCCTCGTCGTATGTACATATGAGAAAACTTTTTGTTTACAGGAGTTACTTTATAAGGGGATGTGAGGTCACACATGAAATGCAGGAATGTATTGGGTAATATATGACGTGTTTGGTTATATATGTTTAAGGAAGAGAGAAGAGTGAGGAATGACCTGATCCCACCCTTTATAAGTCTTTAAACCCGAATTATGATGCAGACAGTGAACAGTTCTTCGACGGATGTAGGGATTTGAACAGCCAGAAAACATAACGTGAAATTAAGCAAGAAACGTTCGAAGAGAATATAAGAATTGCTGCACTTTTATAGTGTAAGAGTGGTAGATGAATGGAATTAACAGAGAGAGGACGTGGGTAATGCAGAGAGCATACACAACTTTTAAGTTGAATGATAGTAGGGAATGTTCAAGAGATGGGGGCCCACGAGTGTATAACTCCTTCCCCATTCACTCTTAAGAGGTAATTACACACACACACACACACACACACACAGGTTAGTGTTGACACGTTAAGTAATACGAATAGATACTTTCAATACAAGATGATGTTATAGTGTATAGCAGAGACGAAACTCCTCAGACATTATACGAATGTTAAATCCGCAAGGGACAATATGCGGGACTCGTACCTGTATCATTCACCAGCCCAGTGACGCCACTCAGCTGTCATGTAATAGAGGTAAACAGTTACCGGGACTTATGGGTCTCGAGACTTAGCGCTGCTTCGAGAACTCTCGGTTACACCACACTGGTTATGCCCCCGTGTGGTGTGTATCCCTTGGAAGGTGGTGTATGGTATTTTGTATGATGTGTGGCGTAGGTGCATGATAGTGTGATGGTCTCTCTCTCTCCAACCACAACTTCACCCCCCCTTGGCATAACTTCCCACCAGCATAACTACTTCCCCTCCCAGCATTACCCACTTCTCCGCTGTACCCCCCCCGACTGTACCTAGCGTACCACTCAGCAAACTTCCCCGCTCCCGCGAGGTCCCTTTTCTCAAGGGTACTATGATTCATGCCCACAGCTATTCCTTTCCCACTCGTATTCCTTCCCTTCAGGTTTAACTGTTCCAACGAACGTAATCTCTTAACGAGACAGTACTCGCCCAGAGACAGTAGTCTGTACCTCCGATCATCACGTTCACAGTGTATATTGTACATGCTAACGGTCTTGTAGCGTTGGTTAAGATCGTAGAAATGTTTGAAAGTAGGCATCCCCTGGGGCCTCTTCAGGCCAACACCCGTGTGGGACTGAAATGAATTACATGTATTTGTAATTCTGTGACTGGACGGGGTCAAAAGAACGCCCTTTAGTTACAGGAAACTGTAACGCCACGTAAGTAAAAGATTGGTCACTGTTGTCGTGAGCTGTCTGCATGTATCCCTAACCCCCAAGGCTTGGATCCCAGGCACCAGCGCGTGGCTCCCGCTTCATACAGTTTCTGTGAGGGAGACCAGCCACTCGGGGATGGACCGTTATGACACCTCGCTCTTCCCTCGAACAGCTAAGACTGTGGAGATAGGTCTTCGTCCTCTCGTCTGTCCACTTTCCTATAACCCTTCTACCTCAAGACTCGGATTTACGAACACCTGCTGAGCCATGATCAGTTTGTGCTGCCTTTTTCTCTTTTTATTTCTTTCATCAGAGTTAGATTATTGCCATTGACAGTGGTAATTATAGATGACACACACACACACACATACACATACACACACACACACACACACACACACATATATATATATATATATATATATATATATATATATATATATATATATATATATATATATATATATATATTATAGGAAAAAGGAAAATAGAATAAAAAAGATGAAATAAATCTGTCTAGAAGTTAGGGTTGTGTCTGTGTTTTTGATAACATTTGTATTATTTTCATCCGGCTTATCGCTGACCTTATCTCTCGGTAAGACGTTGTTGATAAAGAAATATTGTTAGCTGTCAGGAGGGGAAGACTTCAAGAAAGTGACGAATTCATGCATTTCCCCTAGTATCTTTTGGAGAGGACAGCCCTTGGTATAGTCTCGTTTCAATTGACGATTTTAGATGTTAATATTATATTTAGGTATAAGCAGTCTCCGGCTCTATCAAGCTGTTGGTCAAAATCCTGCTAAACGGCTATTAAGCAGGAGACCTGGAAATCCGAGTTAGAACAGCTATTTCTGTTTTGTGAGTAGTTGCTTGCTCCACCTGTCGAGGGGGGGGGGAGAGGAAGGTGGTGGGTGGTCATCTCACAAGGCCCCCCCCCGTACCCCCTCTACCTAACCCCCCCCACCCTTTCCCTCAGCATACTTAGCAAACCGGAAATAGCGGGGCACCCACGGCCGTGGGAGTGTTTCTCTGGGGGCAGGGCAGCGCGGCGCAGCCCCCAGAGTGTAGAGTTGCCGTGGGTCTCAGTGGGCCAGGCTGCCAAGGTTGAGGGGAGAATGGTGTGGCCAGGCCGGATTATTATTATATCTGGCTGAAAACTGGCTTAGGAGAGTTTGGTCTGTGGCCCACGTTTGTATCTTGGGAGGTTCAGGACAGAGATTTGTCCGTTGATGAACACCGACCGACGTATAAGATAACTCGTTGGGGTTGCGAGGAAGTGTGTTGAATGTATTTACGTAGTTTCTTCCCTCCTCCTAAGGGTAAGGAAATCTGAAGATATGGTGAGGTGGGGTCCCTACTACTGCAGCTGCTGCTGCTGGTTCCAGCATGGAGGGTAGTGGCAATAGATTATGTTTTAAGAATCCATAAGGTAATGAAAAGTAAACGGATGTAATGGGAAACAGTGACGTGATTTGCTACATATAGAAAAAATAGGAAGTCTTTCAAAGCTTTTTATATTTTCAAGGAGAGAGTCCCTTCGAGTGAGCGCCCCCTGTCGCGCTTAAAACACACACGACAACCAACGCTCACTCGAGAGACCTTGACATAATATAGAACTCTGGCTTGGCTCTCCCTTTTTTTCACATGTAGGTAACCACATCACTGTGTCTCATTTCTACAATTAATTACCTTATGGATTTGCGTCAAGATAATCCACGGACAATCTGCATTACATTTAAGACCTTGAGGACGCGTCTCTGCTGCCAGAGATGCCATTGTTGTATACATAAGCGGGGAACCATCCTGGGAATTGCAGTAGCCGGAAATACTTCTCAAATTCTGTTTTCTATGTATAGAAAATGTTCTCCTGCTGGACGGCAACACTGAAAAGCTTGAATTGCTGGAGAGGCAGAGCAAATGTTATATATATATATATATATATATATATATATATATATATATATATATATATATATATATATATAATGTGTGTGTGTGTGTCAGAGATAATTGTTGGTAAGATAATGTATAAATATTTGATGGAAGGAAAGCACGCGACTACTGATTTGATGTTTTATGTCGTGAACACTGTAGGGGAATATTGTATAAGTTTATTTGAACTTTGGTACTGTATGTCGCTGTTTTGTATTGCCGTAGATTTATGATGTATGAGGAGGTTGGCGGGCGTAAAGAGACCCAGAGCCACGGTGGGAGAACAGTAACTGGGTTGCCTTCTTGTTGAACACACACACACACACATTCACACACATGGGCCTCAGTGGTGTAGTGGTCAGCCCTGGGTCGGGTCTGCATGTGTTCGAATCCTGGGCTAGGCATTCGGCCCACAGCCAACCCTGGTGTTCGTTCTCCCCTCTAGGCTGATCGATAAATGGTACCTGACTTATGGTTGGTTTGTGTGTGTATCCGCTTATAGGAGTAAAGACATGGGACATATATATACAGGGTTAAGAGGCGGGGGCAACACCGAGTGTAAGACTCGCTCCCCGTAACACACAAATGGTAATCACACACACACACACGTTGGTTAGTGCCTAACGAGTGCGCTACCTCTCCTCTCCCGTCGCACAAAACAAACAGGTAATTTTACGGAGTAAACTCTCGAAGGAAATCTTCACATACACGAGTCCTACAACCCCCCCCCCACCCTCCCCAGCCGCCCCCCCCCCATGACACAGGATGGATTCCACCCCTTACCCACTCCCCACTCCCCACAGGCCTCTGTGTCTATGTATAGGTTGAAGTCATGGCCAGCCAGACATCTGTCGACCTGCTGCGTGTCAACTCCAGTCGTATTTATCCTCGTTGTGTCATACATGGGGGAAGAGGGTTGGGAGGGGGGTAAGATGACGGAAGGGGTGGTGAGGGTTGATTGGGTTGGGGGAAGAGGGGAGGGGAAGGGGAGGGTCATGACCTGGGTCACAGGTGGAGGGTGTTCCCTCTCTACGGGTCAGGTCACAGCATCCCTCATGTGTCTCTCCTCTCCCCCTGAAGACAGAGGAAGGACTACTTAAAAAGATTTTGATTGTCTTATATTTTTTTGTTTTTCTCGTCACCAGGGCTCACAAATGTCAATAATAAACAGAAAGAAGAAAATAGATAAATTCATCATTAGTTTATGGGAGATAAGAACTGGAAGGTATGGGTGTTGGAGGAACGGAAGAATGCTAAAGATTAGACGAGGAAGGAGAGACAGACGTTGGAAGCTGGTTGGGCGTCCACCTAGCGGAGACTACGTGGTCTTAACCTGTTTATACATCTATAGTTAATATATAATAATTATGTCTATATACCCTCTGTCATGCGACCTTCCTAATGAGCAGAAACCTATCCTTTAGCAGAAATCGCCATGGTTAAAATCCCATTAGATTTTTCTACAGTATTTTTTACATATGATTTTTGTACGACGTTGTGAAATTTATGGAAAATGTTGATAGTCAGTGGACGGTAAAGAAGCCCAGTAGAGAAGGGAGTTTATATATGCTGGGAAGCGTTAGTCATTTGTCACTGGACGAATTTCGTACGTTATTTGGAATAAATGTGTGGGCGGGAGAGAGTGGTCATCCAGAGCGGGCTGGCTACGCGCCTGCGCCCGGGACGTGAGACAGGCAAGCGAAACGGGGATCGAAACGCGTCCAAGATATGCAGGAGGAAGACGGGAAGACGAATGTTTGGGCGGGTCGCCTGCTGTATCCTGGGATGTTGAGAGGATGGTCTATGGGTGGGTGACGGGTGAGGAGTGACGGATGGAGTAGACGGGTGGAAGGCGACGGATGAGTGACAGGTAAATAAAAGTGTTCACGGATGGAGGGTGATGGTGGAGTGACGGGTGAAGCGTGACGGTAGGGGAGGGACGGGTGAAATGTGACGGCTGAATAGTGACGGTTGGAGATGAAGTGTGACGGTTGGACAGTGACGGGTGGAGCGTGTGAACGCACCGTATCCACAGCGCACATTCTCATTGTTTCTTGTTAGTAGCAATTTGACGCGAATTGGCATCTGCGTCATGCAACCGTAAATCCTGTATGAAGCTTAATGTTAATGATAAGTATTAATCATAAGTATTAATCATGAATTTTAATCATTAGTATTAATCATGAATATTAATCATAAGTATTAACGTTAAGTATTAATCAGACTTGTGTAAACCCAGTACCTTTATTTGACCCTACGACCCCGACAGCATGCCAACCCAGAGACGGGTTGTATAGTTCAGGTCGTCATACCCAGGGGTCGTACCGTCGACGTGGTGCTCATGGGTCGTACTGTCGGCGTGGTGTTCAGGGGTCGTACTATTGTGCTCAGGGGTCGTACCATCATGCTCAGGAGTTGTGCCATCGTGCTCGAATGGTCGTTCAGTCGTGCTGTGCTGGTGGGTCGTCCCGTCACGCTGAAGAGGGTAATGAACAAGAGAGAGAGACAGACCAACGACATATCCTGTCGCGCTCCTCTGGCGTTATTAGCCGTGACGTCACGAGGGTAGCGACGTCACCAGCCGCGTGATCACGTGCTTCAGGGGCTCGACCAATCAGCGCACCCCATGCTGCATTACCCCCTCGATCACGTGCCTTGGCCCCGGCCAATCAGCACCGCCCCTGCCGTATTACCCCCACAAAAAAAAAAAAAAACACTCAGTGTGGACCGCGTGCTGCTCGAGGCGCCATAATAACTTCCCCCCAACACTCTCACACACCGCAGGCCTCTCGCCATCAAAGCCGTCTCCAACGCCATTATTTTGTCTCGTTATTACGTGTCGTATCCCAGCCGTCACGTTCTGCCTCTTCCACATTCAGGGCGGTTGTGGGAAAGGAAGAGGGTTGGATGTGGGAAGGGACACAGAGGAGTGTAGATGTATGGTGCAGGTTTTATTGAGGTGTGTGTGTGTGTGTGTGATCTGCCGGGTACGTAATATTTTTGCTGCCTTAATTGCTTCCCACACGTCTCTCATTATGGCTTGTGCCTTGCTATGTATACATCAAATTATTTGCGTGTCTGGCTACGCATGTGTCTCACCGCGTGTTTCTCACTACCAGGTGGCTCTCACTATCTCACGAGATGTCTCGCCGTTATCTCTCGCCATCACATGCCTCTGAGGCTATGTATCTCTCGCCATGAGATGTCTCGGTGTTTTATCACCAGATGTCTCGCTACATCTCATCATCAGATGTCTCTCATTTTATCTCTCAACATCAGACCTCTCTCAGTATCTCTCACATATGATGGCCATGGGGTCACGGCCTCAAACAGGCCTGGCTGATCATCATCTAAGATTAACAGTATTTTTTTCTTTGTGTTAGCAGGGACGGCACCAACCCATAAGGGTGGATGAACAGCTGGGTTGACTGTGGACCTACTGCCACCGCAACCAGGATTCGAACCTATGGTATTAACACAAGCTTTGTAAACAAGAGCATCGTTTCAAATTGGGTGTATCGGCTGATACTGAGGCTTTTATTTTGAAGTTAAAAGTATTAACCGACCGTTTGAAATTTGATGGGTTACATTAGTGTTATAAAGGGAGATGTTAACAAAATGTTACTGATGTATTACTGGATATTGTTCTACGGGGGATTTCGAAACTCAGGTGAAAGTAAAGTGTTGTAGGTAGTAAAGAAGGTAAAGTAATGATAAAGTGATCTTTTGAACGTGTATAAATTCTCACCACATTTACTTTTTTATATTATTTTTTTTAAAGAGGTGAATTTGTTTTATTTTCCCAGTGTGTCAGTAACTTATGAATTGCTGCTTATGGCTACCACTTGTCAACGATCGTAAGTGTGAGTCTGGCTTCACGGGCCTCCGTGGTGTAGTGGTTAGAGTTACTGACCCCCCCATTGGTCAGCCCGGGGTCGAGCTAGCGTGGTTCCGAATCCTGAGCGTGGCAGTCGGCCCACACCCAACCCAGGTGTTCATTCTCCCCTCTGGGCAGATCGATCATTGGGTAACTGGCATAGGTGGAGTGTGTGTGTGTGTGTGTGCATACGTACGTAGGAGTTACGACATGAAACATACAAACCGTCTTGACAGTTATTATAGTGAATAGTATCGTTGTTTTTTTAATGTTAGGTTGGAGAACTGTTCCACGTGTGGAAAGTATATCATGCACTTATATCAGAAGAAAGACGACTTTATATTAATGTAGAAGGAGTAACATTCGATTTACTTAAAGAAATGAAACACATATTGACCATTTTCCTTTGTTTTTAAGAGGTGCATGTATTGTGACGTGAATACATGCTTGTCTTGACCCAAAGGCGACTGTAAGGTCAGTTTTACCGCTAGACTGTGGGCGTGTGTTAGTCTATGTGTTTATGTTTTCATGTCGGGGACGTCAGCACACGAATTCTGAAGGTCTCGTGCTCTCACGAATATATATATATATATATATATATATATATATATATATATATATATA
>JAYMFT010158089.1:0-12482 GCA_038088735.1 Panulirus argus | reverse complement strand
GACCGAAATTATACAGAACTCCTGTTTTTCTGTTTTTTACTCTTCGAATAGTGGGTTTTTGTGGAATATATATATATGTATATCAGCCTGCAGTCACTCATTCATCTGCAAATCACCAAATTGCTTTCGAATTGAGTACGGACCCAGAATACGGAACACCAAATAAGAGTTCCTATTTCCTATTCTGGATTACTGGAATTGACGAGAAGAGAGGGTTGGGGACATGTGTTGCATCAAATGATGAAGTATTAGTGTCAACTGGATTCTGCTGGACTAAACTGGCATTAACACCTTCCGGACTGCTGAGTCGCCAGTACACTTGGCTGCTTGGCTGGAAACCTCTTCATTGAACCGGCTGCTAATATTCTCAGACTACACTGGTATAGCCCCTCCCTCTCCTCAGTTAATTGTCTCACGCCTCATTCAGCTCCGATGCAAATGCTCTTAGTTAACCAGCTGTTAGGCGTTAACTTCCTCAGGTACCAAGCTGATGGGTTCTTCGGTAATCCAGCTGCTGTCTCCATCAGGTGTTGGTCCCCTTCAGTAGTCTGTCTGTCAGCTCCTCCTCAGCTATCCTGGTACTGTTTCCCTCAGCTGAACGGATGCTTGCTTTCTTCAAGACCCAATTGAAGATTACCTCAGCTATTGAACTGTCTGATCTCTCTACAGCCCAAGTGCTGCCTGCCTCAGTGGCTGAGCTGCTGAAACACCAAGATCATCATGGAAGATCCTGGAATTACATACGAAAATTAATATTAATTCCTGCCAACCACAACCAAAGACTTTCATGGGATCGATCTTGCCCTCATCTTATCAAGACTGCGTTGATACCCATCTCCCTCGACCGCCAGACACGGGGAAATATCAGTCATTTCATTCCAGAAATTTAATTCAGAGCAACTTCTATTTATGGGAGGGACTGGAAAAGAGTCGGAATCTTTCCCAGAACAATTGCTTCAATCAAAGAGGTCCGCAGGAGAATTGGAACTCATCCCAAGATGGCTATAAGAAACTGGGGCCATCCTGGGGTTGGATTGAGGGGCCATATGGATGGTGTTGTCCTCAGGGGTGTCAGTCTGTACGTGTGGGCTCGTCCGCGTCCCTCTGGCCAGGTGTACGTGGAGAGTGATCGTGCTAACGATGACTGTTTGTACGTGGGTTGTGAACTTGCTGAAGGTGACTGACTATGCGTGAAGTGTGACCTTGCTGACGCTGACTATCTGTACATCGTTTGACGTTACTGGATGCTGACTATCCGTAGGTCGGGTAGAGTCTTATTGATCCTTACTATCCGCGACTCGGAGTGGATTCGCTCACTCTGACTATCGGTATGTAGTTTGGCTTTTCTCAGCAATACGATACGCCACTACACACCCATTCCATGATGACCAGGATAAAAGGCCACTAGCCCCCCCTTGGCCACTAGCCACCACTTCACGATGACCCAGATGGGCGGCCACTAAACCCCTAGTCCACGATGGTGTGGATATATGGCCACTAGCCTCAACCCAACATAAACAAGACGAAGGGCCATTACCCTACTTGCCACCATTACCCTTACCCTCCAACATTAACAAGAAAGAGGGACAGTTACCTTAACCTCCATCATTAACAAGAAAGAGAACCAGTGCCGCACCCTTAACAAGATGTAGTGTGGCTATCATACCCATGCACATTAACAGGATGGTGGGTCAATGCCTTTCCCTCCACCACTAGCAGGAAGGAGAGCCACAACCTTAGTCTTCTTCATAAGGGTGATGGAGAGCAAACAAGAACCTGCATAAAAGTCAATTGAAAAGAAGCGAAATAAGATGATGGAGGGAAAAAATGCTAAATTACTCCACCATTCACTTAAGGGCAACATTCTTGGTAATAGTTGCCTCAGACTCCTTCACTTCAGCTCACTTCTTACTTGATAGCTTTCCCTCCTTCCTCATAAGACTTTTCCCTCTATATACTAACTCAATTTTTTTCATGTATATAACCCACCTTCCCCCAATGCCCATCTTCCACAATAATCTCTTCGTCCAACTCAAGCTTTCCCCCTTGGACAATAACTTCCTCCACCCTTCATCCACAAGAGCCCCTTCCTCATCCACCTTAAGATGAGTTATCCCTCCGCAACGACTTCCTCATCCGCCACAGTAATCTCTTCCCGACACAAAGTCTTCTGTAATTTCCCATTTCAACTGCAAAAGCTTCTTCACCTCTCACTATGTCTTTTCCTTCCACTAAAGCATTTGCGCCATTCTCAGTAGCTTCTTACGGTGCCAATGCCTCTCCAAACCAATGTGGTACTTCCATACATATCCACATAAATTTCCACATTAACCAATTTACCTCCACTGCTTTCCACATTAACTCTTTAACGTCCCATTTATGCTTCTCCGCCCTACACATTGATTTCCTCATCTCCCTTTACGTCAACCACACCACCTTCCACATTAACTCCTCACTCCTCCACATTACTATGATACCCTACACATAATACCTCATTCAACATTTAGTTTGCACATTAATTTTACCTCTTCAAGCAAGAATATTACACCTCATTCCACATTTATTTCTCCTCTTGGAGCAGGAACATAATACCTCATTCCAAAATCATTTCGCCTTCCCCAGCAGGAACATTTCGCGTTTCCTTTTTTGAGTTGACCCACCCCTGACTCGTCAACAAAGCCAGTCGTGTCGCGTTCGTATATGTGGTTCTCCTGGGGGGGTCTACAAGAAGGGGGAGGGGGTTGGGGCCCCCCTCGCTCCACCTTAATACGTCTTTCCGGCTCCACTTTAGCTTTTTATTCAAGGTGATCGTCCAAGATCGAGGATTTTCTTCCCAGTACTATCGTATATCCCAAAGAGTTTTGCCATGAGCTTACTTTATAGAAACTGATGAAAATGTAGATATTCTATATATATTATAATGTTTTCAGGGGTAATTCTCTGAATGGGCATCAAAATATTGTAAGAAAGTCCATATTTTCTCTACGAATGTCATTATGGACATCAAAGTTTTGTAAAAAAAAAAAAAATCCAGTAATTACGAATATCAAATACTTTCAGTATTTGTACTTGTATGTCCTGATGGTTTAAACGCTCGTTAACTAGTCGATGCCCTTAGATCTAACAACAAACGGACCCTCTTTCAAAAGTCAACTACAACCCCTTACTTAAGCATAAATAATTAATTTGCATATCTTATATTTTCCAAGGAAAGAATAAAAAACGAACTTAAAAGTCGTATTTTCCAAAATTGCTCATAATATCCTAAAATGGCAACAATGTTCACAAACAGCATGCCTGTGACAACGTTCGACTCCCGTGCCAGACTGCTGTCGTCTGTCTTTGAACCAGTAAAACATACACATGAAGTGTCCACTCCATTTTATGTATACTACTTTCCAGATAATAAGATAGATGTGTAAATTGGTTCATTCGAAGCATGAAAGACGTAGGCGAAGCGTTTCCGTGTTGGCCAGTGGGTCCGACACTTCCCGTGTTTACATCCGGGAAATGAGTTTGTCAACACAGCGTCCGAATGCGTGGAGTCGGAATGGACGTGGGTTTAAGAATGATCCAGAATTTTCCTAAAACATCAGTCACTGAGTGATTTGATAATTACTCGTTTACCTCACACTTTGTGAAGATTATTGAGATACAGTTACCACTCAGCCAGTAAAATATCCGCCTTGCGTATTTTGGCTAGGAACAAAATGGTAAAAAAGCCATAACATATATAAATCACTGTTGCTTGGGTAAGGTGAGGAAATTAAGAAAGGAAATGAACCCATCACACAAAAGCTAGGAAAACGCACCACAATTCTGGGGATCAGTGAGAGAATATAAACCTTTCTTTACCATTAGAGTTACATAGATACATACACTAAGCGAGGTGGTCTGGCCTTCTGAATTATATCCTTATGCTTAACTCGGCCATCACAGAATTAATCGAACCATTCACCACACCTGAATAAGTTATAAAATACATTAATAGAATAACTGGACGAAATGTTGTACATTAGATTTTTTTAGGATAATTGCCAGTCATCTAAGCGAGACAAATGCTTTTGGCTTTGATTAAGCATCGCCACTCGTTAATGGAGCGCTTCGGACCCACTATTTAGGACAGGCTTAACTTCTCCTCCTCTTGACGTCACATACCCACTTCCTCACCATTGGATGGGAGTTACGTGGCCATCACCAGCCCGGTATGTAACCTGAGTAATGATTGGCTGAGGGGTCTCTCTCTCTCTTGTATCCTTCCAAATCACTTGTGTACGTCTTGGAGATTGGACAAACAAGTCATGAGCCCATAATGTGTTTACATCGCCTGGATCGAATTCGTGTTCAGTAGTTCAGTGGTAAACATATCTTGTATCATTATTATCATAAATGTTATTATCATTAGTAGTTGTATGTATGTATGTATATATGTATTAGTATTAGTAGAACCCCTTTTCCAGAGGACCCGCAAGCTACGCTATAATCAGTAGCAGGGAAAGGACGGACTACTTTGGAGTGAAAGCTTCCTAATCGAGATTGTCCTTCGATCATGCAACCGAACGAGAGGCGTGGCCACAGGCAGGCAGAGTCCGCGTTCACTTTGGCGTGTATGGAAAGGTTTGAGATCGCATGGATACCTCCCTTCGTACGCCTGTCAGAGCAGCAGCATAAGTTAAAAGTGGCGTACCAGATGTATACAACGTTTCACCAAGTTGAGTGTGACGGATTATGAAGGCGAGACACGTCAAGTTTTCCGTGTTTTGTAGGTGGTAGTGATTTGGAATGTGGCAGACGTAAAGAATTCGTGTTCTGTGAAAGTGATGATATGATAAGGAAAGTCTTGTGACGCATTTCCCCAGTGGAGACGGAGGTGAGTGTGTGTTGAGAAGGTGAAGTCATGGGTTAGGGGGGGGGGGAAGGATGTGACTCTGTCCTGGGAAAGATAATTGCGTATTATAAGCTTTATTGTCTTAGGAAAGATAAATTGCTTATTATTAGCCGCGTTTTCGGTAATATTTGAGTGTTTCTGAATCATGAATCTATGAACATCTGGCTTAAAATATTTTCTTTATTTTAGTATCATTCTGTTCTTCCTGAATTATTCTAAAGTGGATTTACTTAATGTAAAGTATATTTCATTCTACATTCTCTAGATGAGTTTTGGAAATAATTTTTACGGTGGATTTGGCTTCCATCACCATCAGCGCATAATACAGTCTTTTGTTAAAAGGATAATTCAAATAGCCTTTAAAATAAAGGAATATTTTTTTACCTATATGTATTCATAAGTGAACAGTACAATTGAAGGACAAGATCCTTAATTCTAGTCCTTATCTGCTTTCTGTTGAAGCGCGCTCTTCTTCATATATTAAGACACGCTTGTTCGGTTAGCTAATCCCAGTTGTTATGAGGTCAAGCTATGCTCGAGTATACTCGTAATAAGGAGTAAAGGATATATTAATCAGTTCGAAGGCTCAGGTTTAACAAGGGAAACTATCAGGTGCTTACAACACCTGAGTGGCTTTTGTGCTGAATGCCATTACCCGCCTTGGTAGGGGAATTACCAAGTCATACAATGGCCGGAATGGCTTTAAGTTATGCCCCAGTATTTCCGGGTTTAGTAGCGAGGGGGCGTTATTAACTGGCCACACCGTAGCTCAGCAGTGCTAAGTTATATGACACTATTTCCGGGTTAATTAGAATGGGTAATAGTCCCGTCCCGTCCCCGGCACCAGCCTCATCATCCTGTGAGTTCCGGGTTGTGTTGGAGGGTTTAGGTCAGATGTAGGTGGTGGACGAGGCTGTGTGGTGAAGGTATGTATAAGTGTTCCATCTTCGAGGATCAAGTCTTCCTTCAAAAACATTATACGAGCGTTGATTTTGAACCTTTTCATATTCTTCTCGCACGTGTTCCCCGCATTTCTCACGGTAGTGAGGTAACGGCAGGAACAGATGAACATGTGGCCTCATTCGCTCACATCCATTCTCTACATGTCATGTGCAGTGCACCGAAACCATAGCTCCCTGTTCACAACCAGGAACTACAGACCTTTGCATGCAATTTCCCGGCTGCCCTCTGTATATCACACTGCTGCAGTTTACTCTATCCCGTGCACGCCTTACACCTTCTTGCATGTTCGGTCCAAGATCACTGAAAACCTTTTTCACTCAATCCTTCCATCTCTAATTTGGTCTCTCCCTTCTCCTTGTTCCCTCCAGTTCTGACTCACATATCCTCTTTGTCAACCTCTTCTCGCTCATTCTCTCCAGTTTACATAATTTGCATTATTTAGTCCATCATGTTGGTTATCGGTCTCTTTGAGTTTCGAATATGCTAATCTTTTGTACAACAGTTACTTTATACGTCATTGTTCTACCATTTTGGCTGACTTATCCAAGCCTTGACCTACTCCAGCCTTAATCTAGCACAAACTTGGCCTATTTCATCCTTGACCTACTCCAACTTTGACCTACCTCATGGTCGACCTACCTGCGCCCTGACCTACCCAAGCCTTACTCTACTTCAATCATGGATTAAATCAGCCTTAACCAAACCCAAGCTTGACTTGCCCTAGCCTTGACCTACCCCCAGCTTTGACCTACCCTAGCCTTGGCCTACCTCAGCCCATTCCTATTCCAGGGTTGCCCTATACTGGTCTTGACCTACCCTAGTTCTGACCCACACTAGCCTCAACCTACCTTAGCCTTATCTTACTTCAGGCTTGCCCTACACTATCCTTGATGTACCATAGCCTTTCCTTACTTCCAGCCGGATCCGTTGGCCTTTTTACTAACTTCTATCAAACCTTTGTCTCCTCCAACACCCCTGAGCTTTGTGGGGAGTGGGGTTGTCTCTGGTTTCCCCCCTCCCCGCACCTCGATCCAGCTGTCTCACACAGCCGAAGAGACTTTACCAAGGGATTACAGCTGTGAGACCCGACGTGGTGTAGCGGGTAGTGTTCGAATTCTGGTTGCAGCAGTTGTTCCGCAATCAACCCAGCCGTTCATCCAACCTTAAGATTTTCGGTCTGAGAAACAAATCCTTTGATAACCAACCAGACGACTTAATCGTAAACTTCTATTTTATTGTTAGCTGTAACGACACAGACCATTGAATGCCTTAATCAAAGACACCTCGTTGATGATACCCTAGCTTATGCCAGTTACTCATTCTATCGACCAGCCTCTAGGGGAAGATGATCAGCTGTGGGGGGACAATGGACCGGTTATCGCGACCAGGATTCGAACCTGTGCAGGTTTGACCCCACGCGGTCCATCCTTGCTTCATGGTCAGTAACGCTACCCGCTACGCCAAGAAAAATGAAGGTTAAGTGGTGATTTGATGGAGGTATTCAGAAATTTCAGTCTCTGATAATCTCGATCCAAGCAGGTATTCCAGTTGTCTGATTTCACTCGTAGTAATTGCTGCACACTCGAAGGCAAACGTTTTGCTTCGTATGAGGCAAAATACTTATATATTAATAGGACTGTTAGTGTTTGGATTGTTATCACAGAACAGTTGATTGCAGCAGCATAGACGTGCTTAAGCCACAGATTCTAATTTCCCGTCGAGTCCACGGCTGACATTATTTGCGCCTCCTTAGCTACAGGTAGTTGTTCTTAAAGTCGTCTCTCTCCTATGTATATATACTCTTACCACAGTAATCTGCGCTGCTTCCCACCTCTTCCTATACTAAACACACACACACACAGCCTCGAAAGGACCCATCGGTTTGTGCTGTTTGCATTCCTTTGTTTCGATGCCGTCTCTCTCGTCTCAAAGCTTTGCACCTTTGTAGTCTTGAAACCTCTTCTGATCTTTCTCCCTTATTCCTCTCCTGACCTTCTCTCGGTCAACTCCACTCCACCAACATCTGCTGCTCTTCCTCCTCCATTACCACCACTACCACCACCATCAGCTCCAACCACCTCCTCCACCTGCGCCCTCGTCGCCACCCCGTCAGCTGTTTTGGGGTAGAGTGGTGTCGGCCTCCCCAGTCACCTGCCGGACATGGTTGTGGTGGCACGCGCGCCCAGGACGCTCCCCGCCTCGTACCACAAACTTTTTTTAACCAGTGTGTTATGGCGCGGGTGGGCATGACGCTGTCCTAGTGGGTTTTCACTTGTGTTAAGGGACTCTAAGTGGAGTGTATTTATAAACAAAACATGCAGTCAGAACTGTAGAAAGGAAAACATTGAAAAAGAAATTAATGTCTATCCTCTTTGAATCCTTTTTGATAGAATATTTTTCGGCAGTGATTTATTTTGTTTTTCTAAGCCTGCAGGACTGCTGTGAAAGGCTTTCTTAGGCTTTTTTTTTCCGGAAAGAAATCCGTAGAAATCTGTTATTTTCTGACCTCGAAAGAAAATGACATTTTTATTGTGACGACAAAATTATACACAGTAGGTAAGTACTCATGCTTTGCGCCTCTTAAGAACATTTATGGCAGCTATTTTGTCTTGCGTTTTCCCAACGAAAGAATTGTGAGACTCTGTTATGAAAGCTTATAAATGACATGCATCAAGCTTTTGAGGTGAAATCAGGGAATTTTTTTTTTATATAAGTTTTTGGCAATGGTAGCGTTAATCGACTATTTGGATTACATTAATCTTGTTTAATTGCCCTGAGGGAAAATATGATTACCTGATAGTTTGATCGGTTCTCGGTAAATCACACCTTAATTGCGTATGTCTTTATGTGAATCGAACTTTGAAGAAAGTTCTGTGACAATGGAGAATTACGAAATAAAACAAGTGACTAAAATTCTTGTGGAGCCTCAGTAATTATTGTACTTTTGTAGAGATGACTAATGAGGTAATCAAACGACGAGTTTTCATTTTCATCTTTGTAGATATGATTAATGAGGTCATTAAAAGTTGAGTCTTTATTGTCATATGCGTGAATGATCGTTTAGTATATGCATACTGGAAATTATAGACTTCTCATTGTGTATAACACTTTCTTCATGTTCCCTTGGAAAGAGACATGTGAAAAACTCAATTTAGCATTTTTTTTCAGTGCTGAGTGTAAGAAATATGAGGCCCCTCCTGTGTTATGAGTATAAGGCACATGAGGACCTTCAAATGCTGTGAGTGTAAGATACATAAGGCCGTTTCCAGTGTTGTGAGTGTAAGATTCATGAGGCCCTTCTTGTGTAATGGATGTAAAACACAGACCCCTTAAGTGTAAAAAATATGAGGCCCTTCTAGTGTTGTTAGTGTAAGACAAACCAAACTCTTTTAGTGTTGTGTGATTATAATACAACACATTTCACAACACTGGACCAGTATGACTTGCTTTACACCCCCATTAGTGAGTGTACTACAGGCAGAGTTGCTTGCCCGAAGCATAAAGATCTTTATAACGCAAGTTAGGGACTTGACCAAAATTTTCCTTAATTCTTTTCTTTACTAAATATATATATATATATATATATATATATATATATATATATATATATATATATCATATCATATTTGTTCACCGTTTCCCGCGTCAGCAAGGTAGCGCCAAGAACAGATGAAGAAAGGTCGCATCTGCTCACATCCATTTTCTAGCTGTCATGTGTAATGCACCGAAACAACATCTCCTTATCCATAACCAGGCCCCACGAACCTATCTGTGAATCCCTCGGCTGCTTTTTATGCCTTTGGTCGGTCTATTCATAGTACGTCGCCCCCTGTATACCATATCGCTCCATTTCACTTTGCCCCATGCATGCCTTTCACCTTCCTGCATACTGAGACCCCAAGCGCTTGAATTCTTATTCATTCCACCCTTCCATCTTCAAGTTGGTCTCCCCGTTCTTCTTGTTCCCTCCACTTCTGACACACTATACATCCTCCTTGTCATCCTCTCCTCACTCAGCTCTCCATATGCCCAAACTATTTCAACACATCTTCAGCTCTCTCAACCACACTTTACGCATTACCACACCTCTCCTCTTCCGCACATTCTCATCTACAGCCCTTGCCTCACATTCGTACAATATAATTGGAACTACAGGACCTTGGAACATACCAATTTTCTCCCCTCCCTGATAATGACCTTTCTGTCCACACATTCCTCAATGCACCAGAACCTTCACCCCCTCACCCACTTATGACTTACTTCCGTTTCCATGTTTTCATTCGGTGCCATGTCCACTCCCAGGTTTATAAAACAATACACTTCCATCAAATTTTCTCCATTCAACCTCACACTCCAACTAGCCAGCGTCTTTGCACTGCTAGACCCAATTACCTGGTTTTTATTCACATTTACGCCAATCTTTCTCCATTCACATATTCTTCCAAACTCGGAAACCAGCTTCTGCAGTTTTTCACTCGAATCTGCCACCAGAGCCGTGTCATCAGCAAACAGCAACTGACTCATTTCCCAGGCCCCTTCAACCTTCTAGAAACTACAGACTCATCCCTCTCTCCAAGACTCTCGCATTTACCTCCCTCACCACCCCATACATAAACAAGTTACACAGCCATGTTGACATCACACACACCCCTGTCGCAGACCCACCTTCAACTGGAACCTCTCAATTTCCTCTCTTCTTGCTCGCACACACACCTTACTCTCTTGATAAAGATTCCTCACTGCTCCTATTAGCTTTCCTCCTACAACATATATTTTAAACACCTTCCACAAAGCATTTCTTTTAACCCTAACATATGCTGTACCGTCGATCCATAAATGCTACCTTTTGTTTCTGTAAGTATTTTTAGCACACATTCTTCAAAGCAAACACCTGATCCACACATCCCCTACTACCTCTGAAACCACACTGCTCCTCCTCAATCTGATGCTTTGTACATGCCACCACCCTTTCAATCGCCACTCTTCCATACAACTTACCAGGTACACTTATAAAACTTATACTTCTATAGTTTAAACACTCTCCTTTGTACCCCTTGTCTTTATACAGTGGCACGACACATTCCCCTATTCTTCAGGCTCCTGAACATGATCCACACATACACTGAAAATCCCAACTAACCACTCAACAGCACGGTCAGCCCCTTTCACAAGATAAGCAAGAGCAATACCATCCACTCTTGCACAGTCTCGTCAGAGAACCTCTCCCTCTGTCTCTCCAAAACGTGACATATCCCTGTTACTGGAAGTAGCGCAGGTGTGGGCTAAAGGAGCCTTTAGAAACATGCTGAGTAGCACCAGAAATCTTCAATGATAGATATGATTATCATTATTATCGTTAGTATCATTATTCTTTACAATATTATTATTAATACCATTATTATTATTATTATTATTATTATTATTATTATTGTTATTATTATTATTATTATTATTATTATTATACCAATATCAACACACGTGTGGCACGCCTTGAGGGCTTTGAGTCCCCAAACTTTGATGTCATCTGGCTCAAGGTCTGTCTCCCAGCTACCACGCTTTTCCTCTGTCTCGCCAACTGCTCTCCTGATTCTACAAATCTTAAAACTTTCTTCAACTATCTAAACTCTTGCCATGAGACCGTGGCATCCTCTCTCCCACAAGCCGAGATCCTTTACCTCGGGGTTTTCAACGTTTGCCAAATGGAATAGTTGATCTCCTCCCATACCGGTGGTGGGAGAGATTGAAGCCCTCACGTTCTCCATACTCAATTGCCTAGAGCAAATTATCACCTACGCCACCATTATTGCCGACCACTGTGACCACTGTCCTAATACTTTGGATCTGCTTTTAACGTCTAATCATTTGCGATGTAGCTGCACACTCTCTCCCTAAGTTAGTTCACCTGACCACACTGTCGTGAATATATCTATTCTAACGGCACCTGCCCCTCCAGCAGCCTCTTCTAAGCATAGATATTGGCACGTCAGTAAAGCTGACTGAAATAACTTACGAAAATTCTTTTCTGACTTTCCTTGAGTAAGTTACTGCCTCTTATGTGGTGATGCATCTGTCTCCGACAAGCGCATCGCTGAGGTTATTGTTGCGAGAATGGTAGACTACAACTTCATCCAATCCATGGTTCAATCGTTCCTGTTCTGAGGCCATTCAGGCAAGGGATCAGGCATATCGGGCTTGGTAAAACTCTCCTTCCTGTGGCTCCCATTCAGCTTTTATCTCTGCCCGTAATCGCTGCAAGTACGTTATCCATGAGGCGAAGCATTCCTTTATATTCAAAGAAAGTGCGATAAGCTCTCCTAGTCATCCAGTGATAGGTCTTTCTGGTCTTTAGCTAAGGGCATCTCTAGCAATTTCTGTCGCTATACCTTTCCTTCACTTTTCTGTTCTGACGGTACTATAGCAGTCTCTCCAGTAGACAAAGCAATTTATTTTGGTTCCCGTTCCTCCTCCTGTAATCTCTTTTCGTACTGTCCGAAAAGCGCTTCTTTCTCTGGACACAAGCAAAGCTTATGGTCCTGATGGCATCCATCCCTGAATACTGAAAGAGTGTGCCTCTGAACTTGCACCTGTGCTTGCTCGTCTGTTCCGTTTCTGTTTAAAAACCAAAACTTTT
>JAYMFT010158078.1:0-12482 GCA_038088735.1 Panulirus argus | reverse complement strand
TCAATGGACTGAACCAGGGCATGTGAAACGTCTGGGGTAAACCATGGAAAGGTCTGTGGGGCCTGGATGTGGATAGGAAGCTGTTGTTTCGGTGCCTTACACATGATAGCTAGAGACAGTGTGAGCAAAAGTGGCCTTTTCATCTGTTTCCTGGCGCTACCTCGCAGACGCAGGGGGTGGCTATGCTATTTCCTGTGGGGTGAGGTGGCATCAGGAATGGATGGAGCGAGCAAGTATGAATGTGTATATGTGTATATTCATGTGTATGTGTATGTGTGTATATATGTATATGTTGGTATGTATGTATATGTACTGTGCATATATGTGCATGTATGAAGCAATAAACAGCAATGTCTATAATCAATTCCACAAAAACCCACTATTCAGAGAGTAAAAAGCAGAATAACAGAAGTTCTGTATAATTTTGAATTATGGGTTTTGTGGAATGTGCATGTATGTATATATGTGTGTATGTGGGGGATGGGTCTTTCTTCGTCTGTTTCCCGGCGCTGCCTCGATGACGCGGGAAACAGTGATCAAGTATAATAAATATATGTAAATAAATATATATATAATTTTTACTTAACTAAAAAAAGCAATTATAGAAACCCACAAGTCTTAAGAATAACAAAATCATTAATAAAAAACACTAAGACCTCTTCTCCAGGGGTTCTTGCACTTCAAGGCTGTGCTACAATTAGAAACGAAAGCATTGCATCCTCTGGAGTGAGAAGTTCTTTGACAAGATTGTATTCTGATAATACAATCTTGCTGAAATTGAGTTTTCACATGTAGCATAACCATAAGCAGGCAGAATCTGGTAAAACCAGAATAAAGTAATTCATCACTAAAATTAGATTTCACTTAAAATTTCCTTACATGATCACGATTCTTCAAGGCTAAAGCCAATGAACAGTGTCATATTAAATTTTTTTAAGGAAACAAACCTCAAAATAATACTATACTTGACTGCACTGAATGTGATACAAAGAATTATGTGAAATTAAATTAAAAAAAATGGAAAGTCGGAATTTGATTTCAGGATGATTATCTGATGATCAATAAAGATGGCAGTAGGGGAAACAAGTTCAGAGTGAAGTTGTGAAAGAGAAAAATAGGAAATGTACTGAGAGCTATGATAAACAGGAAGAGATTATGCTACGTGTATACCTGAAGCCAGTTCTGTACAATTAACTACTTGGTCCTTCCATTGCATTTGGACATGAAAGCTTAGTATTCCTTGGTAGGGATAAGAAAAAAAATAACTGCATTAGTGGGTAACCTCCATGACTGAGTATAAATTAGAAGGAAAAATAAAATTAGGGGTAACGGAAGGTCATAGTTGGAAGAAATTAAAAAGGTGCAAAAATTGAAGTGGTATAAAGAGAAGTAGAACATAATACAGATTGGGAGATGCAGTAGTTGCCTCATGAAAGCTTGGGTATTTCAGATAAGGAGGCTTGGGGATAAACTGGCAGTAGTGTAAATTAGATGTATTCAAGGTGAATGGAGTGAAAATGTAATTGAAGAATGCAAGTTGTGGGAGAGCATGGAAGAAGTGGTAGTATTGATTAGAATGAATGCAAGTTATCAAAGAAGAGGAAGAGAATGATGTGCAATTGTGCCAACACTGAGAATATGTGAGGGTGTTACAGAACATGGATGAAATGGATCAAGAATAGTGTGCGTGAAAGGAAAGAGTGGCACTGTGAAGTTTGCATGGGTATGTGTATTTGTGCCTATGAGTAAGAAGACTTTGTGAGGTAAGAACAAAAAGAAGCATTTCTGGATAAATTTGTGAGACTGTATAAGTGGGTTTGAGAAGATGAGGAAGGTGGTTGTCATGAGCTATGTGAATGAGAATATGGGATGTGATAAAATTGGCGAGACAGTTGGCAAATGGGGAATGCCTGCAGTGAATAAGAATGGAAGTTATCTAGTGGAGAAGGGGTATAATCCTTACAAACACCTTTTTTCAGCACAATCCTGTTCACATATATGAGGATGAGAAATGATGGAAGAAAAGCACAAAAGGGTTTGACTGATTATTTGACACTGGATGACAGGTTGTGTTGGATGCTGGAGTTGTGAGGATTCTTTGCTCAGTGGCAGTATCATAAACCTTTAAAGAGGTAAGAGGTGCCACTACTGTGAAAAGTAAAAAACAAAAATTAAAATTGGGAAAAGTGTTAAGTTTTGGTACCTTGAGGGGATACTCTAGTTTTATGAGAGTGATCTAAATCTCCCCCTCCTTCTAATGGTGACCTTGTTAGTATACCCCTAAGGGGTGGAACTAAAGGGGGAGGCCTTGCCCAACTCCATTATGGCAATGCTTTTAAATTTAGACAAACAACTGAAGTGTGTTGTCACTTTTTAGTTTATTTCACAATTTTGAAGCCTTGCTGCCTCTAGAAACACTACGCTGGAGTTACCCTCTCCCAGTAGCCTGTCAAGGTTGCGGCACAAAAGACTAAGAAGCGGCACTGTAGTCTACCATTTATGCCAAGGATTAAAAGAGACTAGCGATTGAGGTTGATGGTGCTGAATGCGAATGGGATGACTGGTGTGGGTAAAAGGAGGAGGCTTGTGGATGTGCTAGGGATTAGGGAAACCCATATTCTTGGGTAGGTGTGTGGAGTGAAAATGGAAAGGATGAAAGCATGTAATGGGGTGGCATGTAAGGTGTGGTATGGATGGAAATGACTGAAATTTAATGGGGAAGAGGGAAAGAAGGATGTGCAATTCTGCTGTCACAAAGAGTGTGGGAGGGTGTTAACAGAGCATAGATTGAATAAATCAAGAATAGTGAGGGTGAAAGGAAAGACTTGGATTGTGAAGTGTGCATGGGTATGTTAATATACACTGCTGAATATGAAGACTGTACAAGGTAAAGAGGATATGAAGCTTTTCTGCAGAAATTTGAATGACTGTATAAATGGTTTTGAGAATGAAAGAAATGTGGTCATATTAGTTGATATGAATGCAAAAGTGGGAGACAATGAAAACTGGTGAGATAGTTGGTAAATGGGGAGTGCCTGGAGTAAATGAGAACTGAAGTTATCTTGTGGATATTTGTGCTGAGGGGGTTTATTCCTTGCAAACACCTTTTTTCAGCACAAGATGATTCACAGATATACATGGATGGGGAATGATGGAAGAGAAGAGCAAAAGCTTTGATTGACTGTGGCAGTGGATGAAAGATTGAGAAAAGGCCATGCTAGATGCTGGGGTTGTGAGAGGATTCTTTGGAGACTCAGGCCATTTTGCAGTTTTTGTGGGGGATGAGGATCAGGGAGAAGTGGAGGCATGGTGTAAGAAAAAATGGAGACCTAAAAGTGTTGGCAAGTGAGAAGATGAATCAGAAAAAATGCAGGAAAGAGTATGAAAGGTAGGTAACTGAAAGCTTAGATGGAAGTGCAGTGAATGTAGGGATGCAGTCATGTGTGAATGAGGTATTTAAAATGTTTAGAAAAATAATATTAAAGGTTGTAGAATCAGTAGTTGGATACAAGGTCATGAGATATAGGAATAAAAAGGGCAATGAATGGTGGACAGAAGAGATTAGAAATGTGGTGGAAGAGAAGAAAAAGGCATATGGTAGATTGCTTGATAGAAATATACCAGTGGAATTTCAGCAAAGGAGGAGGGAAGAATATAAAACAAGTAAGTGGAATGTTAAGAAGATGACAGAGGAAAGTTAGAAAGAGAATACAAAGATTTTGGAAGGAAATTAAGTGAAAAGTTTCAGGATATTAAGAGATTATACTGGAAGGAGATGAAAAAGGAAAGAGGTGGATGTATGAAAGGAAATATTAATGTGAGAAGTAAGGAAGGGGAATTGCTAAATCAAAAGGAGGAAGTGAAAGGAAGACTGAAAGAGTACTTTGAAGAACTGATAAATGTGGGAGAACGGGAGGCAGCAGTTGTTACATGCAAGGGTATGGAGGAAGGAAGAGGATATAAGTGAAAGGGCCAATAGCAAAAAGGGAGGTGAAAAGGGCAATAATGAGGCTAAAGGTAGGAAAGGCAACTAGAGTGGATGGGATTATGGCTGAAAAGCTGTAGTATGAAAGGAGAAAGTGTGATAGAGTAGATGCATCTGATATTTAAATTAGCATGAAAACAGAAGGTTGTGCCTAAGGATTGGGTGAAAGCTATTATAGCTCCTTTATTCAAAGGAAAAGGTACTTAGGATGTATGTAGCAATAGCAGGGGAATACGTCTATTAAGTATACCAGGAAAAGCGTATGCAAGAATGTTAATTGAGGGAGTGATGGAAGTGACTGAAAGTAGAAAAAGTGAAGAGCAAGGGGGTTTTAGGAAAGGTAGAGTATGTGTAAAGATGACCATGGAAAAGTATTTAGTGAAAGGTAAGAAGTTGCATGCAGCTTCTATGGATCTGGAGAAAGCATATGACAGTGTCAAGTGGAATGCTTTATGATATGTGTTAAGGATATATATGTACGGTAGGGGGACAACTGTTGGATGGTGTGAAGGCCTTCTATAGAGGAGCAAATGTATGTGTAAAAGTGGATGGAAAGTTAAGTGAAAGTTATGTTAAAATTTGGTGTGAGGCAGGGCTGTGTGATATTACTGTGGCTTTTTAACATACACATGGATGAAGCGATAAGGGAGATGAAAGCAAAACTGGGGAAAATGGGTTTAGATATGGAGTGTGGTGGCTAGTGAAAAGCCTGTTTGTGGATGATACTGTCTTGTAGCAAAGAGTGAAGAGGAGCTGCAGAAAATTGTAAGTGTGTTGTATGAGGTGTATAAGTGTAGGCAACTGAAGGTAAATGTGAGTAAAAGTACGGTAATGGTGTTTGAAAGGAAACAAAGTGAAAGTATAGATTTTGCAATGCCCTTTAGAGAGAGAGGAGAAAATGTATTACTGTGTTATAGATGTGATGGAAGAAAGACTGAAAAACTGACAAAATTTCAGGATTTGTGAGCTATCTTGGATGAAGTTGGTGATATTATATGGAAGGAGAGATAAGGGAGAGAGCAGTAAAGGGTAGAAGATAGTCATTGAGTCCCTTTTTTTACAATAATGAAGGGTAGAGGTGTAAGTATGGAAGTGAAGAAAGCATTATGGGACAGCAAAGTCCTCCCAAACCTGACCTATGCAGCTGAAACATGGACATGGAATGTGCCACAGACGTCAAGAATCTAGGAACATGTGGTATGACTGGATGGAATGAAGAAAGTGAGGGGGTGTATGAGACATGTGGTATAGCAGGGAATGCAAAGGGAATGAATTGTGGAGTGGTAGAGGTGCTGAATCTTATTACTTTGAGGTAGTTTGGGCATGTGGAAAGAATGCAAGACAGGGAATTTACAAGGAGAGTGTATGACAGTACAACTAAAAGGATTGGTGAGAGAAGAGGGGAAATACAGGTAGAGAGCACTGAAGGGAGAGAAATGATGGAAGACTGCCACAGCCATCCTCCTGATGAGAGTTCTTAGAGGTAATGGGTATCAAAGATATAGATGGATATAGACAGTTAAAATGTCAGTCTTACTGAATGAATTAACATGCAGAGAATACTTGTGGGCGTGTGGTTCAAAGAAATAATGGAAGCCTGGTAATGAAAGTATGTCATAGAAACACACAGTAAATGACAGGTTGATAGGAAGATCTATGCAAACATGGCTGAGGGAATATGGAGAAAAGGGAGACTGTGAAAGAGATGGATGTATGTAGTGAGTAAACTACGCATTAAAGGCCCTGGATATTCAGTTCTGAAAGTATGACTGTTTATCACCCTGGATAAAAGTTGAGGAAATATTTAATTGAACTGAGTGGCTGTATACATTAAATCCACCATATGTATGCGGGAAAATAATCTTAGATGATCAACGCAATGGTAACTTCATCTCCCCCAACAAGTTAGAAAATTATATGCCACCAAGACTGATTCAAAGCCTAGTCAGAAGTTTTTCTAAAATGAACAATTTAATCACACTCATGCTAAGTTGGATTTGTCAAAAGTGGAAGTATGGTCCTCCATGGTGTAACTGTAAGCATTCCTGACCATGACACATTCATGAGCTACCCAGGGTTGAGCGCATAGGTCTGAATCCTGGTTGTGACAGTAGTCCACAGTCAACCCAGCTGTTCATCCACCCGTAGGGGTTGGTCGTTAAAATGGGTACCTGGCTCACGCTAGGGTATATATATGTAGCATTAATGATCAAGACCTTAGTTGCCTGTGCCATCTCAGTTAACATAAAAATAAATCACCCATATAAAGGTGAATATGTCTAAAGGGGAAATATTTTTTAATTACCCTCATTATAAGGTGGATTTGTCCAAAGCGAAGTAATTTGTTGTTTAGGTTTTGGAGCCGAGCATAAGAAGGTGGATTTGTCTGAAGTCATTTGTTGTTTAGATTTTGGAGCCTAGCCAAAAGTTGCCATTCCTCAAAGTAAATATGTGGTCACTGTTGCCATTCCTCAAAGTAAATATGTGGTCACTGTTGCCATTCCTCAAAGTAAATATGTGGTCACTGCATTTGCTGGCTCAACTTGCTGTCTGATGTGATTTAATGTGATGTCTGGACAAAACAAAAGTTACTGCTAAACCTTTAGTGGAACCCAATTCAATCTTATATACATCACTAAATATCAAGACCATTTTCCTTTTTAATGGATCCACATAACATTCTCTTTTTTTCTTCCACTCCAATTCACTAGTTAGGCTTCAACTTGATCCTTAAGCTTAAGATTCCATGTTGGAATATGATGAATACATAATGTCTGTAATTATGCTATTGGTGTTCATTTAGTTCAATATATTCAGAAACTCTTTTTCATGACTTCAATCCAAAGAAACAATGGCTAATACTCTTACTTCTTTTCGACTGGCAAAAGTCTCCATCTTCAGTGTATCACTATTGAGACCAAGGCACTGAAGGGTGAAATTGCAATTTGGATGGATCTTGCATACATGTTGTCCGAGTGTGGTGGTGTGCAAAAAATGCTTTAAGCATACAGTGCATTCATACTTTGCCAAATCTTTGTTTTCACATATTATATCACGCTTATCTTTTAGTTCATAATTCCTTGCATTTAGCAACAAAATCTGTAGGTCTTGGTGATGTGTTTTGATATGATGACATATGAAATTTTCTCGTTACAGAAAATGCAATACCTATCTTCGATACTGTTACATCTCTGGCATGATTTAAATTAAGCATTTAACTTTTTTCTTTCGTGTTGTATAAACTCTAGATTTATTGAATGTTTCATTTTTCTCATATGGTCTATCAAAACTGATTTTCTTATGTGAATTTCCACACATACTGCATACAGCCCACTTGTGGCTACAATGTTCTTGGTCTTCATCACTTATAACAGCATGAACTTTGGCTGATATGAATAAGGAACATTGAGCACATTTCCTCTTGTCTTTCATTCTTTCCTTAATCATTCTAGGAATGGCATCAAAGTTCTCACATGTTTCATGTCCAAGCTGCCTCATGTGATGATGAAGACCCTGAGGAGTGCGGAAATATGTTTTGCAAACCATAAAAAGAAAGAGTTTTGAACAGGTGCATTTCAGCAAAGTTTCAGATCTAAATTCACTAGCATGCCCCTGATGTAAAGAATCCATGTGAGTTTTTGCCATGTCTTCATCTTCAAAAGACAGATGAGGACAATGTGGACACAAAACTAGTATAGAAATATCTGTGACAAGATGGACAATTTTCTTTAACAGCCTTGTATTTCTTCCATAGCAATCTCATCTTGCTCCAGTTATTATGGTCATTTAACCTAACATGTTTCCGGAGGTCAGTAAAAGTTGCAGCAGTTTTGGGGCAATCAGGACACTTCAATAATGGACATATACATTCTGCAGACCTAATTTGTTTCCCTTTTTCCATTTCATGCACAGTTTTGCCAAAGTGAGTTTGCTGTAGAAAACTATAGCATACTACTTTTGTATCTCTAGTGTTGTCAAAGGGATCTTCCTGATATGGATCTTCATTAACGTCTATTGATTCATAATCAACAGCACTTTTAAAAGGCTCACCTGATGGGCACCACTGTAGTAGTGGTGCATATATCTCATCTGAGCAACCTTCAATTTGCTATTTACTTTCTGTGAATGCTATTTGTGTGCTAGGGAAGGGAGAGTCTTACACTGCAGTGTATGTATTGCGTGCGCACACTTTACACACATATGTACCCTTTACGCTTGTGTGGACCCTGTATATATGTATCATGTCTTTACTTCTGTGTATGTATGCACACCTGATATTATTAGAATTGTGGAAACAAAGCTCATCGAAGAGGTAAGTTCTCATCTGTTCTTCCCAAAGGGGTACATGACAACAAGAAAGGAAGGAGACGGTAGAGGAGGGTAAAAGAGAGCCAGAAGTTTCAAAAAATAGTATCGGATGGCCCATTCAGACAATACATAATGGGAATAATAAATGTAGGAAAGAAGATTATGTTGTTTTAATCTTCCAAAAAATTGCAACGAACCGGAACAAATATGCAATTATAACTAAGAAGGAACATTTAGGATGGTACTTGAAGCAGTGAAACATTCAATTTTTAGGCAAGGTAATGTAAAGGTAATGTAAAGGTAATGCTCAAGTTTGAATATGTGGCGAAAGAGGGCATTAAAAGAGCAGAGGTGTGACAGGAAATATAGAGAAGATACAATCGTGGAACCAAACAAACCTTAATAATTTCTCTGGGAAATGGAATTCATTAGCTAGGGTGCTGTCCTCAGAAGGTCTGTGAAATTCATAATGGAGTTGAGGCATAGGTACCACAAGCCTTAAGTAGAAAGGGAATGATAAGAAAGAGAGAGAAATAATATAATAAAAGCTGTCATAAGGCAAAGGAGTTTCGAGAAGCGCAGTGGCGAAGATAAAGATTGCATTCAAGCCAGCTAGCATTTGCAGGGCATAAGATAGCACGGAACGAGCATAGCAGGATAAGAGAGGAACAAAGAAACTTTGAAAATAATATTGTGGACAAGGCAGCTAAGAATCCAAAACTAATGCATATATATTCAACAGGAGCCAGTCGTCTGTTATGGAGCAGCTAATCAGGCTAAGGGATTCAGAGGGAAAAAATATAAAGGATGATGTAAGGATATGTGAGGAACTTAATGACAAGCTCAAAAGTTTTTCACTATGGAAGACACTGTAGCTCCAACACCAGTGAAATGGAGTGGGGAGCGAGTTTTGGAAATCGTTGGGATATCTTGAAAAGATATTTACAGAATACTACAAGGACTTTAACCCGTACAAGGGTCATGGTCCTGATGAAATTTCATCCTATGTGCTAAAGAGATGAGCAGATACGCCTGATAGACCACTTGAATTATTGTTCAATATGTCACTGAAGAGAGACATAGTGCCAAGGGAATGGTAAAGAGCAAACGTCATACATTTGAAGTAAGAAAGGAGACCGGCATCAAGGCGTTGAGCTACAGACTTGCCTGACTAACGAGTGTGGTTTGCAAGGTGGAATTAATTATTAGAAAGCAAGTGGGTGACTATCTGTGGAGGAGATACATCCTAGGTGAGAGACAACATGGTTTTGGGGAAAGGAGTTTTACGAGAGAGTGAACTCAGTCCTGGACAAAAGGGAAGGCTGAGCAGACTGCCTGTACCTGGACTGCCAGTAGGCATTTGACACTACCACACAGGAGGCTGATTAAGAAACTGGACAGAAGATTATATCAGTGGGGAGGGATCAAAGGTCTCATGTCAAAGGAGCCTTTTCCACACGGGTTGAGCTTAATTAAGTTTCTTTCTTAATTCCACGTTATGTCCTCTGGTTGCCCTACCCCTACATCTCTCGAGGAACTGTTCGCTGCCCATGTCATCGATCTCTTTTAAAAGCTTAAAGGTTGTGAACAGGTCAACACTCACTCCACTTTTCCAAGAAGACAGAACCTTATAAAGTTTGTAAGAGAGTCTGAACTTTAACACGCCATAAGCAGCTCTCGACTCCATCTGGCCCAGGTCCTTTTCCGTCGACGTGAAGATCCGTCGACTAACCTAACCTCATCTGCATTGCTGTTAAAAGAAAAACAAAGGAGTTCCATTCACTCACAAGTCGGTATCGGGGTCACCCTTCGGGCTACCATAGGTAACTATTGCTAGCCGGTTTAGCGACTGCCTGGCTTTTCAGTAGTCGCCATATTATATCTCAGCAATGAGAGCACTGACTGCTTCTTCAGATGACTGTATCACAACGGTCGATGCGGTGTACAAGGTCTTGTACAACCCGAAATCTCCAGGAGACTACCAAGTGTTATGAAGCTGACAGCTGCAGGAGAATGGAGTATTTTTTTTTTTTACCACATCCACTCTGAAAGAGAGATACAGATTATCGACTATTGCTGGGAATTCGTGTAATTTTGATAGTAGAATATGAGATTTTGCTTTTATATTTAGTATGCATGCAAATCACTAGGAAAATGAAACATAATAAGTTCGCAAGTGCACTTTCGTGTAATGATCACATCGTCAGGGGAGATACAAGAATGAGATAGAAGACATAGAACAGTCAGTTGATATACAAGGAAGAGACGTAGCTACGACGCCATTATAGTAAATAAGCGTTACCGGATGGTGTTGTTCGGGTCTGGCATCATATCTGTCATGAAATTACTCTGTGGACAAGAAAGGGAACTGTTTACAAATTTTGCTTATGACAAAGCTATCCAGTTTGTAGAGAACTTGTGTGTATTCAGTAATGTAAGATTCAGTGATATTTCTCGTGGTAATGGAGTTACAGTTAGTAACTGAATTGGCGTTACTCCAGTCAGTACAATGGTCATGATTTTTATCATGATTAGACAAAGCATTTGATTCTTGTCCTGTTATTTTACCATGTTTATGTTTCTTAAACCTAACATAAAGATTCTTACCAGTGTGCCTAACATAGAACACATTACAGTTTTTATAAAGTATTCTGTACACACAGACGGCAGAATTTTTGGTGAGTTTTTGATTAAGATATTCTTTAAAATATTGTTATTGCAAAAGGCTACATTAACATTAAAGGATTTAAGTAACCTGAGAAGTAATGCAAAATTATCACTAAAAGGGAGGACTGAAAGATTCTTGATATTAAGGGGAGGTTTGGGTTTAACTAAATAAAATGATTTCTTTGTCAACTTGAGGAATTAATCAATAAAAAATCTAGGATACTTTAACATGGATCCAATAGACTATATCTTCTCAAACTCCAATAAATTCCGGACTGCATATACGTAATGCCCTGAAGAACATCGACTGGAACGATGATATCTAACTCTGTCATATTGATCTGAGTAATAATGAATATATGAACAAACATTGGTGGGTTTTCTGTATATGCTAAACTTAAACATGTTTATATCTCTTTGGATCATGCAATCTAAAAAGAGTAGCATACAATTAATTTCCACTTCCACAGTAAAGCTGCTAGAAGGTACTAATTCGTTAAGTAAAGGTAGAAATGTTTGTAAATTTCCGTTTGTTGGCCAAACACAATGAACATCATCTACATACCTAAACCAAATTGCTTTAGAGGGTAAGATATCCCTTTGTAGTTTGTTTCAAAGAATTCTATATAAAGACTACTTAATACTGATGAAAGAGGTTTACCCATTGCCATACAAAATTTCTGACCATAATATTCTCCATCAAATTTAAATATACAGTCTTTTACACAATTTTATCAATTCAGTAAACAGAATATGAAACAGATAAATCAATATTATCCAAGCCATCAACCAAATATTCTAAGAGGTCATCGATTGGAGCTTTTGTGAACAAGGATGAAACATCAAAACTTACCAGTCTGAAATCAAAATATACCTGTATATCATTAAGCTTGTTAACTAAATCGACATTATTCATGATATTAGAATTTGATCTCTCACCTACTAGTGGGCTTAATAAAGAAACTAACCATTCTCCTATTTTTCTGCTAAAGGTACAATGAGATTTGTATAAAGAACAGAAAATAAGAATTTGCTTTCATGAGCTCTACCCCTAATTTCAACCTGTCATGTGGGCAGTGGTCATCTGATCTGATCATGGCTTCTGTCATTCAGGGGATATGTCAGGTATCTAAGGTCAAGGGTTGGGCTCTGTGACTTGTCCTTCAAGCCTCGTAGCCGGTCATGTGACCTAACTTGAGGCCTTATCTGTCTGTACATTCCACTTGGCAGAAGAGGGTACTAGACTTTGTACCGAAATATACCGGCTCTTCTGTTTCGTCTTTTCCAATATATATATTTTTTTACATACATATCCGCCATTTCCTGCGTTAGCGTAAAGAACAAGGGGCTGAGCCTTAGAGGGAAAATCTTCACTTGGCCCTCATCTCTGTTCTTTCTTTTGGAAAAGGAAAACAGGAGGGGAGGATTTCCAAGCCCCCCGCTCCCTCCCCTTTTAGTCGCCCTTTACGACACGCAGGGAATACGTGGGAAGCATTCTTTCTCCCCTATCCCCAGGGATAAT
>JAYMFT010158067.1:0-12482 GCA_038088735.1 Panulirus argus | reverse complement strand
CTTATAAACTGTCCCAGGCTAACTTCCAAACTTGACCCCCTTGCCCTACGCCGCAATGTTGGTTCACTTTCCTTCTTTATAGGTATTACTTTGGCTTTTTCTACCGAGAGCTGGCTGCTTGTTTGTTCCCACCACTAGATAGACGACACAATACTCGGCAAGTTGCTGCGTCACAAGATTATTGTGTGGTCATCGGCAACTGACGGGTGCGCCGTTTTTATAACTGCTTCTTTCCCAACACGTTGAAGCTTTGGAGCTCTCTACCCTCTCATGTCTTTCCCAATAATCATGGACTGGCTCTGTTCAAGAGACAGGCCTTTCTCTCTCAAAAATTCGTAAATACTCTCCCTGTCTTTTTTCTCCTTTCTCAATTCTCTCTATGTTTCAAATAGGGCCCGGTCTTGATGTGGCCTTTTCTCTATGACTGGAGCCTTCAACTCAAAAAAAAAAACCTAGTGACAGAAACAATTAGAACCTGCTGGGTGCTGGCCACACTTATAAACAGTTGGTGCGGCCCCTTTCTGCTGACAGAAACAGTTAACACCTTTTGCATGCTGCCAGACCTACTGACAAAAACAGTTAATACCTGTTGGATGCGAGCTACACCGACTAACAGAAACAGTCATCACCTGTTGGGTACTGGTCATACCTACATATAGTAGCAGTTAACACCTGTCGGATGGTGGCCAGACTGACTGACAGAAACAGTTAACATCTGTTTCGTGCTGGCCATACCTACTGACAAAAACAGCTAACAACTGACAGATAAAATTAACACTAATTGTGTGCTTTCCACACCTAGTAATAGAAACAATTAAATCCTGATGAGTGATTGCCACAGTTATTGACAGAAACAGGTAACCCTTGTTGGGGACTGGGGTCACCTACCGAGAGAAACAGTTAACATCTGTTCGGTGCAGGCCACACCTACTGAGAGAAACAGTGGTCAACTGTTGCGTGTTGGCCGCTCTTACTGACAGAAGCAGTCCATACCTGTTGGGTGCTGCTCCTACCCACTGATAAATAAAGTCAAAACCTATTTGATACTAGCCATACCTACTGACATAAGTAGTTAACACCTCTTGGGCGGTGGCCATTCCTGCTGACAAAAACAGTTAACATCTGTTAGGTGCTGGCCAAGCCTACCGATAGAAACAGCTAATACCTGTTGGTTCTGGCCACACCTACCGATAGCAAAAGTTACCATCTGAAGGGTGCTGGCCACAGTTACTGAGAGAAACTGTTAACACTTGTTGGATGCTGGCTAAACCTAATGACAGAAACAATAGACACCTGTTGGTTGTTGGCCACATCTTCCAACAGAAACAGTTCATACCTGTTGGGTACTGGCCATATTTATCAATAGAAACAATTAACACCTGCTGGTTGCTGGCCACACCTACTGAAAGAAACAACTCATAAATGTTTGGTGCTGGCCACACCAGCTGACAAAAGCAATTAACACTTGTTGACTGCTGGCTACACTTAAAAAGAAACGGTTAACACTTGTTGAGTTCTGGCCACTCTTACTGACAGAATAATCAATACTTGTTTGGTACAAATAATACCACCTGACAGAAACAGTTAACAACAGTTTAGTGTTAGCCAAACCTACTGACAGAAACATTTGATACCTGCTGGGTGCTGGCCAAACTTACGAACAAACATTTAACACCTGCTAGGTGCTGGCCATACCTAATGACAGAAATAGTTAATACCTGTTGTGTGCTGGCAACTCCTACTGACAGAAACAGACAACACCTGTTGGGAGCTGGCCATATTTAGAGAGGGAAACAGTTGACACTTGTTGAGTGCTGGCCACACCTGCTGACAAAAACAGTCGACATTTGTTTTGTTCTGACCTTATCTACTGACGGAAACATTTAACACTTGGATGCTGGCCACACAGACTGCCAGAAAGTCAGGACTTTTTTGGTGCTGCCCATAGATACTAACCGAAACAGTTAACACCTGTTGGATATTGGCCAAACCTACTGACAAAAACAGTTAACACCAGTTGGGTACTGGCCATACTTAGTAACGGAAACAGTTGACACTTGTTGAGTGCTGGCCACACCTCCTGACAGAAACAGTCAACATCTATTTGGTGTTGGCCATACCTACTAACAGAAACAGATAAAACCTTTGGGGTACTGGTCACTCCTACTGATATAAATATTCAGTGCATATTGGATGCTGGCCAAGCCTATTGACAGAAGCAATTAACACCTTTTGGGTTCTGGCTACACGTACCGATAGAAACAGTCAGTACCTGCATAGTGCTGCCCCTACCTACTGACAGAAACAGTTAACATCTGTTGGATGCTACCAGTATTACTGACAAAATCATTTAGTACTTGTGGGGTGCGAACCACACCTACTGACAGAAACACACATCACCTGTTGGCTTCTGACCATACCTACTGACAGAAACAGTTAACACCTATCGGATGCTGGCCAGACTGACTGACAAAATCAGTTAACCCTCTGTTTGTTGCTGGCCATACCTACTGACAGAAACAGTTAATACCTATCGCATGCTGGCAGTCCAACTGACAAATAACGTTAGCACTAATTGTATGCTTGCCGCATCTACTAACAGAAACAATTTAATTCTGTTGAGTGCTTTCCACGCGCGCTGACAGAAACAGGTAACAAATGTTGGCTACTGGGCGCACCTACTGACAGAAAAAGTTAACATCTGTTAGGTGCAGGACACACCTACTGAGAGAAACGGTCAACACCTGTTGGTTGTTGGCCATACCTACTGACAGAAACAGTCCATACTTGTTGGCTGCTGGTCATGCCCACTGATAGACACAGTGAAACCTGTTTGGTGATAACCATACTTACTGACAGAAACAGTCAACACCTGTGGGGTGCTGGCCACTTCTACTGACAAAAACATTTGTCATCTGTTAGGTGCTGGCCAAGCCTACCGACAGAAACAGTTAATACTTGTTGGTTCTGGCTATACCTACTGACAGCGAAAGTTACCACCTGCAGGGTGTTGGCCACAGTTACTGACAAAAAAAGTAAACACCTGTTAGGTGCTGGCCACAGCTACTGACAGAAACAGTCCATAGCTGTTGGATACTGGCCATATCTACTGAGAGAAACAGATAACACCTGCTGGTTGCTGGCCACACCTACTGAAAGAAACAGACTATTCCTCTTGGGTACTGGCCACACCAATTGACAAAAGCAATTAACACTTGATGACTGCTAGCTACATCTACTAACAGAAACAGTTAACACTTGATGAGTGCTGGTGACACTTACTGAGAGAAAAGCCAGTGCTTGTTTGGTGCTATTAATACCTACTGACAGAAAGAGTTAATACCTGTTGGATGCTGGCCACACTTACAGACAGAAACAGTTAACAACTGTTAGTTGCTGGGCATATCTACTGACATAACTAGTTTACACCTGTTGGGTGCTGGCCACCCTTACTGATAGAAACAGTTAACACCTGTTAGCTGCTGGCAATACCGACTGACTGAAACAATTTGCACCTGTTGGGTGCTGGCCATACTTACTGAGAGAAACAGTCAACACTGTTTTGTGCTGCCACTACCTTCTGTCAGAAACAGTTAACACCTGTTGGGTATTTATCACACTGACAGAAACAGTTAACCCTTATTGGCTGCTGGCAATTACTGCTGACAGACACAGTTAACACCTGTTAGGTGGTTCTGGCCACACTTACTGTTAGCGAAAGTTACCACCTGAAGGATGTTGGCCACACCTACTGACAGACACAGTCCATACCTGTTGGGTACTGGTCATAACTGCTCAGTGAAACAGTTAATATTTGCTGGTTGCTGGCCACGCCTACTGAAAGAAAGAGCGCAACCCTGTTGGGTACTGGCCACACCAACTGACAAAAGCAACTGACAATTATTGACTACTGGCTACACCTGCTAACAGAAACAGTTAACACATGATGAGTGCTGGCCATACTTACAGACAGAAAAGTCAATATTTGCTTGGTGCTATTAATACTGACAGAAACAGTTAACAACAGTTGGGCGCTGGCAAAACCCACTGACAGAAACATTTAATACCTGTTGGGTGATAGTAAAACCTACTGACAGAAACATTTAATATCTGTTGGGTGCTGGCCACACTTACGGAAAAACACCTGTTAGGTGCTGGCCACACTTATGGAGAAACACCTGCTAGGTTCTAGCCATACCTAATAACAGAAATAGTTAATACCTATTTTGTGCTGGCCACACCTACTGACAGAAACAGTCAACACCTGTTGAGTGTTGGCCATACTTAGAGAAGGAAACAGTTGACACTTTTTAGATACTGGCCATACTTAGTGACGGAAAGTGTTGACACTTTTTGGGTGTTGGCCACACCTGCTAACAGAAACAATCAACAACTGTTCTGTGTAGGCCATACCTTCTGACGGAAATATTTAACACCTGTTGGCTGTTGGCCACATCTACTGATAGGAACAGTCAGCACAATTTTCGTGTTGCACATACTAACATAAACAGTTAAAACCTGTTGGATGCTGGACAAACCTACTGACAACAACAGTTCATACCTGTTGGATGCTGGCCACACTTATCGTCAGTCACAGTTAACACCTGTTAGCTACTGGGCATACCTACGGACAAAAACAGTTATCACCTGTTGGGTGCTGACCACAATTACTGACAGAAACAGTTATCACCTGTTAGCTGCTTATAATACCTACTGACTGAAACAAGTATCACCTGTTGGGTGCTGACCACACTTACTTACAGATTCAGTTAACACCTGTTTGGTGCTGCCACTATGTACTGTCAGCAACAATTAAAACCTGTTCGGTGATGGCAACACTTACTGACGGAAACAGTTAACACCTGTTAAATGCTTGTAATACCTACTGACAGAATCAGTTAACACCTGTTGGGTGCCGGCCACACTTACTAACAGAGACAGGCATCACCTGTTTGGTGATGCCCCTACCTACTCACAGAAAAAGTTAATACCTGTTGGATGCTGGCTACACCTACTGATAGAAACAGTTAGCACCTGTTGGGTGCTGGTCACACCAAGAAAAACAGTTAACACCTGAGGAGTACTGCCAAACCTACTGACAGAAACAGCTAACACCTGATGATTGCTAGCCATACCTACTGGGAGAAACATCTAACACCTGTAAGGTACTGGCCACATATACTGATAGACACATTTAACACATGTTGGGTGCTGGCCACGGATGTTGACAGAAACAATTAAATCCTGTTGGGTACTGGCCACACCTACTGAGAGAAACAGTCAACACCTGTTTGGTGCTCTCCCTACCTACTGACAGAAATAGTTAACACCTGTTGGATACTGCCAAACCTACTGACAAAAACAGTTGATACCTGTTGGGTGCGGGTCACACCTATTGACAGAAAAGGTGAACACCTTTTGGGTACTGGCTATACCTATCGACAGAAACAGTCTAAAGCTGTTGGGTACTGACCAGACTGACTGACAGAAAAAGTTAACATCTGTTTGGTGCTGGCCACACTTACAGAAAGAGTTGACTCCTGTTGGTTGCTGGCCACCCATTTAACAAATAAAGTTAACACTGATTGTCTGCTTGCTACACCTATCAACAGAAAGAAATAAATCCTGATGAGTGCTGGCCACACTTACTTACAGAAACAGATAACACCTGTTGGCTGCTGGGCACAACAACTGACAGAAACAGTTAACATCCGTTGGTTGCAATGTACACCTACTGACAGAAAAAGTCAATGCCTGCTGGTTGCTGGAAATACCCACTGATAGAAACAGTTAAAAAACCTGTTTGCTGTTAGCCATACTTACTGACCGAAACAATTAACACCTGTTGGTTGATGGCCACACCTACCGACAGAAACAGTTAACACGTGTTGGTTCTCGCCACACCTACTGATAAAGACAGTTACCACCAGAAGGGCGTTGGCCACTGTTACTGACAGAAACATTTAACACCTGCTGGGTGCTGGCTACACCTACCGACAAAAGCAGTTAACATCTGGTGGGTACTGGCTATACCTACTGACTGAAAGATTTAACACCTGTTGGGTGCTGGCCATACCTACTGAGAGAAACAGTCAACACCTGTTTGACGCTGGCTTTATCTACTGACAGAAACAGTTAACATCTGTTGGGTGCTGGCAACACCAACTGACAAAGACAGTTTACACTAATTGTTTGCTTGCCACACCTACTAACAGTAACAATTAAATGCTGATGAGTACTGGCGACACTTACTAACAGAAACAGGAACACCTGTTGCATGTTGGCCAAACCTACCGATGAAATCAGTTAATACCTGTTGGATGCTGGCCAAACTTACTGACAAACAGTTAACAACTGTTAGGTACTGACCATACCTACTAACAGAAGTATTTGATACCTGTTGTGTGCTGGACTCACCTACTGACAGAAACAATAGACACCTATCGGGTGCTGGCCAGACTGACTAATAGAAAAACTTAGCCTCTGTTTGGTGCTGGCTATACCTACCGACAAAAACAGTTGACACCTGTTGGGTTCTAGCCAGACTGACTGAAAGAAAAAGTTAATATCTGTTTGGTGCTTTCCATACCTAATGATAGAAGCAGTTAGCACCTGTCGGGTGCTCGCCGGACTGACTGGCAGAAAAAGTTAACATCTGTTTGGTGCTGGCTATACCTACCGAGAGAAACAGGCAACACCTGTTGGCTGCTAGGCACAGCTACTGACAGACACATTTAACATATTTCGGAAGCAGCCCAAACCTACTGAGAGAAAAAGTCAATACATGTTTGGGGCTTGCCATACCCGCTGATAGAAATAATCAAAACCTGTTTAGTGCTAGCCACACCTACCGGCGGAGACAGTTAGCAACTGGCCTCACCTAATGACAAAAACAGTTTAAACCTGTTGGCTGCTGGCAACACCTATAAAAGAAACCTGTTGGCTATTGATACCACAATTTGACAAAAGCAATTAACACTTGCTAACTACTGGCCACTCCTACTGACAGAAACAGTTAACACCTAATGAGTGCTGTCCATAACTACTGACAGAAGCATATGATACCTGTTGGGCACTGGCCATGCCTACTGACAGAAATAGTTAACACCTGTTGGCTGCTGGCGAAACCTACTGACAGAAACAGTCAACACCTGTTTGGTGCTGCCAATACCTATTGACAGGAACAGTTAACACCTGTTGCATGCTGGCTACACCTACTGAAAAATAATTTAATAGCTGTTAGGTGCTGGTCATACTTAATGACAAACAATTAACACCTGTTAGGTACTGGACATACCTACTAACAGAGGTAGTTAATACCTCTTGTGTGCTGGCTACATCTACTAGCAGAAACAGTCAACACCTGTTGGGTTCTAACCATACCTAGTGACAGAAACAGTTGACATTTCTTGAGTGCTGGCCACACCTACTGTCAGAAACAGTAAACATCTGTTTAGTGCTGGCCATACCTACTGACAAAAACGGTTAACACCTTTTGTATGCGTGCCACATCTACCGAATAAAATAGTTATCATCTGTTTAGTGCTGGCATCCTGCTGACAGAAACAGTTAATACCTGATGGTTGCTGGCCATACCTAGTGACAGAAATTGTCAACAGTTTTTTCATACTGGCCATACCTACTAACAAAACAGTTAACACCTTTGGGTGCTGGGCACACTTACTGACATACACTGTTAACACTTATTGGCTGCTGGCCGTACCAAATAACAGAAACAGTTAACACCTGTTGGGTGCTGGCCACACCTATTGTTGGGTGTGGGCCACACTTACTGATGAAAACAACTAACACCTGTTAGGTGCTGGCTACACCTACTGATCGAGACAGTTACCACTTGATGGGTGTTGGCCAGAGTTACTGACAGAAACAAATAACACCTGTTGGGTGCTGACTACACCTACTGACAAAACCAGTTAACACCTATGGGTACTGGGGACACAATCTGACATACCGTTAACACTTTTTGGCTGCTGGCCATACCTACCGACAGAAACAGGTAACACCTGTTGGGTGCTGGCCACCCCTATTGACAGAAACAGTCCATAGCTGATGTGTACTGACCACATCAACTGACAAAAGCAATTAACACTTGTTGGCTGCTGGCCACACCTATTGACAGAAACACTTAACACATGATGAGTGCTGGCAAAACTTACTGAGAAAACAGTCAACACATGTTTAGTGTTAACCATAGGTACTGACAAAATCAGATAACACCTGATGGGTACTGGCAAAACCTACCGACAGAAACATCTAACACATGTTTGGTGCTGTCCACAACAACTGATAGAAACAGCTAACACCTGTTAGCTCCTGGCCGTAACTACTGACAGAAACAGTTAACACCTGCTGGCTGCTAGCGAAACCTACTGACAAATAAAGTCAACACTTGTTTGGTGCTGCCCATACCTATTGACAGAAACCGATAAAACACCAGCTGCATGCTCGTCAAACCTACTGAAAAAATCAGTGAATACCTGTTGGGTGCTGGCCACACTTACTAACAAATAGTTAACACCTGTTAGGCACTGGCCATACCTACTAAGAGATGTAGTTAATACCTGTTGTGTGCTGCCCTCACCTACCGACAGAAACAATTAACACCTGTCGGGTGCTAGCCAGACTGACTGGCAGAAATAGTTAACATCTGATTGGTGCTAGTCATACCTACTGACAGAAACAGTTATCACATGTTGGGTGCTGGCTACGCAACTGACAAATAGAGTTAACACTAATTTTCTGCTTGACACACATTCTAATAGAAACAATTAAATCCTGATGAGTGCTGGCCACAGTTGCTTACAGAAACAGGTAACACCTGTTGGCTGCTGGGCACACCATCTAATAGAAACAATTAACATCTGGCGGTTGCAATCCACACCTACTGACAGACACAGTTGGGTGATTGACACACCTACTGACAAAAACAGTTAACACTGATTATTTGCCAGCCACACCTACTAACAAAGGCAATTAAATCCTGATGAGTGCTGGCTACACTTACTAACAGAAACAAGTAACACCTGTTGGCTGCTGGGCAGACCTACTTGCAGAAACAATTAACATATGTTGAATGCTTCCCACACCGACTGACTGAAACAGTCAATAGCTGTTGGGTGCTGGCTATACCCAGTGATAGAAACAAAGAAAACCTGTTCGTTGCTAGCCACATCTGCTGGCGGAGACATTTAGCACCTGCTCGCTGCTGGCCAAACCTAATGACAGAAACAGTTTACACCCATTGGATGCTGGCTACACATGTTAAGGAAACAGTCTATACCTGTTAGGTACTGTTAACAACTACTGACAAAAGCAATTAACACTTGTTGACTGCTGACGACACCTACCGACAGAAACAGTTAACACCTAATGAGTGCTGGCCACAACTACTGACAAAAACATATGATACCTGTTGGGTACTGGGCATACTTACGGACATAAACAGCTAACAAATGTTGGGTGCTGGCCACTCAGCTGACAAATAAAGTTAAATCTGATTGTCTGCTTGACACACCTACTAATAGAAAGAATTAAATTCTGATGAGTGCTGTCCACACTTACTAACAGAAACAGATAACACCTGTTGGCTGCTGAGCACACCAACTGACAGGTACAGCTAACATCTGTTGGTTGCAATCCACACGCACTGACAGAAACAGTCAACACTTGTTAGGTGCTGGCCATACCCAATGATAGAAACAGTCAAAATCTGTTTGGTGCTAGCCATACCTACTGACGGAAACAGTTAACACCTGTTGGTTCTCGCCACACCTACTGATAGTTGCCACCTGAAGGGCGTTGGCCACAGTAACAGACAGAAACATTTAACACCTGGTGGGTGCTCGATACACCTACTGACAAAAGCAGTTAGCATCTGGCGGGAACCGGCTATACCTACTGACTGAAAGACTTAACACCTGTTGGGTACTGGCCTTACCTACTGACAGAAATGGTCAGCAACTGTTGGATGCTGGCTTTATCTACTGGCAGAAACATTTAACACCTGTTGGGTGCTGGCCACACCAACTGAAAAAAAAAAAACAATTAACACTAATGGTCTGCTTGCCACACCTACTAACAGAAACAGGTAACACCTGTTGGCTCCTGAGAACACCTACTGACAGAAACAGTTAACACCTAATGAGTGCTGGCCACAACTACTGACAAAAACATATGATTTCTGTTGGGTACTGGCCACACCTTCTGACAGAAACAGTTAACACCTGTTGGCTGCTGGCGAAACCAACTGACAAAAACAGTCAACACCTGTTTGGTGCTGCCCGTACCTACTGACAGAAACAGTTAACACCTGTTGCTTGCTGACCATGCCTACTGTAAAAGAAATCAATTAATACCTGTTGGGTACTGGTCATACTAAGAAAATATCAACACTTGTTAGGTACTGGACATACCTACAAACAGAAGTAGTTGATAACGTTTTTGTGTGCTGGCCACACCTACAAACAGAAATAGTCAACACCTGTTGGGTGCTAGCCATATCTAGTGACAGAAACATTTGTCACTTCTTGGATGCTGGCCACAACTACTCACAGAAACAGTCAATATCTGTTTGGTGTTGGACATACCTGCTGACAGAAATAAAATAGCTAGCATCTGTTTGATGCTGACCATCCTACTGACAGAAACAGTTAAAACCTGTTGGTTGCTGGACATACTTACTGACAGAAATAGTCAACAGTTGTTTGGTGCTGGCCATACTTTCTGAAAGAATCAGCTAACACGTGTTGCGTGCTGGCCATACCTACTGAAAAAATATTTAACACTTGTTGGGTTCTGGTCACAGTTACTGATGAAAACAATTAACACCTGTTAGGTGCAGGCCACATCTACTGACAGAAACAGTTATCAGCTGTTGGTTCTGGCCCCACCTACTGATAAGGACAATTACCACTTGATGGGTGTTGACCAGAGTTACTGACAGAAACAGATAACACCTGTTGAGTGCTGGCTGCACCTACTGACGAAAACAGCTAACACGTTTGAGTACTAAGCACACTTACTGATATAAAATGTTAACACTTATTGGCTGCTGGCCATACCTACTGACAGAAACAGTTAACAATGGATGGGTGCTAGCCACAGCTATTGACTGAAACAGTACATACCTGATGGGTACTGGCCACACCAACTGACAAGAGCAATTAACACTTGTTGGCTGCTGGCCACACCTACTGACAGAAACAGTTAACATCTGTTTTGTGTTAGCCATACCTGCTAACAAAATCAGATAAAACCTGTTAAGTGTTGAGAAAACTTACCGATAGAAACATTTAACACCTGTTTGATGCTGGCCACAACTACTGATAGAAACAGTTAACAGTTGTTAGCTGGTGGCCGTACCTACCGACAGAAGCAGTTAATACCTGTTGGGTGCAATCGACACCTACAGACATAAATAGAATAGTTAACACTTGATGAGTACTGGCCACAGCTACCGACAGAAACATTTGATACCGGTTGGGAGCTGGCCTCTCCTACTGAGAGAAACACTTAACAAATGTTGGCTGCTGGCGAAACCTGCGAACAGAAACAGTCATCGCCTGTTGCACGCTGGCCAAACCTACTAAAAAGTTCAATTGATATCTCTTAGGTGCTGGCCACTCTTTCTGACAAACAGTTAACACCTGTTAGGTACTGGCTATACCTGCTAACAGAAATAGCTAATACCTGTCGTGTACTGGCCTCACCTACCGACAGAAACAATTAAAACCTGTCGGGTGCTGGCCAGACTGAGTGACAGAAACAGTTAACATCTGTTTGGTGCTGGCCAAACTTACTGACAGAAACATTTAACACCTGATGGGTGCTGGCGACCCAACTGACAAATAAAGTTAACACTATTTGTCTGATTGACACACCTACTAACAGAAACAATTAAAACCTGATGAGTGCTGGCTACACTTACTAGACATGAGAAGGTAGAGAGTTCCAAAGCTTCGACGTGGAGGGAAAGAAGCAGTTATCACAACGGCACACACTTGAGTTGCCGATGGCCACACAACTTATATAAGTATGTGACGCAGCAGCTTGCCGAGAATTGCGTGGTCTAGCTAGTGATGGGGGCTCACAAGCAGCCAGTTATCGAGAGCAAAAGCCAAAGTAATACGTATAGAAGAGGGAAAGTGAAACAACATTGCGGCGTAGGGCAAGGGGGTCAAGTTTGGAAGTTAGCCTGGGACAGTTTATAGGTCGGATCGCTTTCGACTCAACTCTGTCAAGCAAAGAAACAGAGCTAGAACCACCCCAAATGTGGCAGCAGTACTCCATACAAGGATGAGTCAATCCCTTGTATAAACAGAGCAACTGTTCAGAAGAGAAAAAGTTACAACAGCTAAACAGGACAACCAGTTTCTTAGAGGCAGACTTAGCTATTCCCATAATGTGGGGTTTCTAAGAAAGATTGGATGTTACAGTAATACCAAGTATGTTCATTGAGTCAA
>JAYMFT010158056.1:0-12483 GCA_038088735.1 Panulirus argus | reverse complement strand
CACTGAGTACACACACACACACACACACACACACATATATATATATATATATATATATATATATATATATATAAACAGGTGGCAGGTAGAGTATAAAACTTGAGAAATAAAAAAGAAGCCCTAAGCTCCTTCGCTGTAGAGGGCATAATACTTTCAATCAAAGTGCGAGTAACTTTCACTCCCAAGGGGTGTGGAAGGGGGACACTACCCCAGGCCCTGGGGGAAGGGGGGAACTGGGACAATCCCCCACCTCCCCCCCCCCCACTCCCTCCCAACAACTGGACACACTCGTTTGGTTGACGTCCGGAAAAAAGGTCAGCATCCAACCCTGGTGCAACGCGCGTCCGTCGGTGTGTGTGAGGCACCAACAGGTCAGGTCATGCAGGTATGACCTGTTGGTGGGGAGAGGAGTGGGGAGGGGGGGAGAGAGGATGATGCGTTCCTCCCTTGTGGAGGGAGAGAGGTGGTCTTCTTCCCCCCCCACCTTAGGGAGAGGTGAGAGGGGTGGAGAGAATAGGGCCGACATCTTGAGAAAGAGGAGTTGATAAATGTTTCCAACTCTCGCCAGGTTCAAACATTATTGAATATCTCACCGAGGATTGACACGACCGGGACACACTGTTGTGCTGAATATCCAAAAACATTACCTCGGCCAGAAGCACATCTTTGTCGCTGTAAATAAACAAAGAGAATATGAATAAATCGCGTATATAAATCGGAGACTTGGTCGCCTGCAGAGTCGGCGGTGGGCGGGGGGGAAGGGGGGGGGAGCGACGAGCGTATAGATGACCCGATCAAAAATTTGCCAGATATTGATAACCTTTTCCCCTAAAAACTTTGGCCCCCGAGGAGTAAGATGATTGTGAAAGAAACGAATGAAGGCAGAGGGAAAGGGCAGAGCAGTGAGCCCTGCTAAAGTGCTCTTGCCTCCCGCTTCATCTGTCAGCCACCAGCCTCAATTTTATCGGCCCAGTTTTCGCGCCCGTTTGAACTTCAAAGCCATCCCCACCCGCTTGATTTACAAATTTCATTTTTGCCAGTATTTTCTCGTACGCAAGATTTATAGAGCGAATTCGTTTCTTCGCCGTTATGTCTTTAAAACAGCTATCTAAAGAGCGTCATTACCTCACGAAAAAAATTACCGATAAACTATTTTTTTTCTGCGTTCGGCAGCTTCCCGGCAGAAGTAGAGCGGCGCTTCCCCGGATGTTGCCGCGCGGCGGTAAGGGTGTGCATCTTTCACAAACCTTACTCCATTATTTTCTTGCTTAATATTAACTCGGTAGCATTCAGTGTACTACATACATAGCTCTTAAATACTGCAATTCATATTCTTCCATTAAATAAAGCCATGAAAGACACCACTTCATTTATTTAAAGAGTGCCGGGCGTTGGCCGTCCCAGACGACAGGGCTAGCCGAGCCCCTGCTCAAAATGGCGCTCGGATAAGCTAAACACAGGACGCTATCTTACTCTGTTATCCGTCTGGCGACCCAGCACAGAGCTACAATTGCTCCAGATAAGCTCAGCCTTTACCACAAAGCCCCTAATTACGCTGAATGGCGAGAGAAGTAAGCAAATATCCGGGCCGACTCGCCATTAAGCTGGGCAACTGGTGCCCCCCGCGCTCCACCCCCTTAATACTTGCTGCCCGTTTCCCCGGCTTATACCAACCGAGCAAAACGCGAGGCAAACACGATATTAGCTTCTGCTTCGAGTGCCTTGTGTAGCTTGGCTGTCTTAAGGGATTAAACCCCTCTGAGCGCTACTAGTGAGTTGGCGCGAGCCCCGGCCGCTTAGGCACGCCCATGGGACGAGGCCCTGACCTGTGTTATACAAGGCTCAGGTCAAAGGCCACACCAGCACACCCAAGGGTCGCAGTCGTCTTCATTGACTCGTAGCTCAAGGGTCGTACTGCCGTGCTATGGGGCCGTAATTCCGTGCAAGAGGTTCAACATAGCCAACAGAGCCCAGCTGACTTTCCCTCTCCCTCTGGGCTGTGTTCAGAGTACCCAACCAGACGAATCCCTGTCAATCTCCGAGGGATTCGTTTAGGTAAATCCAGGGATTAGTAGGAGCGACACCACGACAAAGCAACCAACCGGCCACCAGCAGCGCCCCCTGCCCGCCTGACGGGTTGCCCCCCCCCCCCCAGGAAACCTCCCCTCCCGGAAAATAAATCACGAGGGAAAGAAAATCAGGGAAAATATTTCACCCTGAGTTATAATACTGGAGGGAAAGATATTTCCCAGGTTCCGATTGCCTATTTATCATGAGCCAGGCCGGGTCATTTCCCGGGATCTGATTGGCTATTTAGTACCCAACTACGCGTGTCTCGTTCTCCCCTTAATTCTAGGCTGGGGTCTCCCCCTATTACTGGGGTGAAGCCTCTGACCTGCTGTCGCCAAAATAAGCCACCAGGTCAGGTCAGGTCAGGTCAGGTCAGGTCAAGTCTATCCCGGGACACGACCCGACCGCCTGGGGTCAAACGAACCCAGCGGGGTTTACGCCAGTGTACCACAGCGGGTCACCTACCTCTGCCGCAACTCGCTTCCCAGGCGGGAACCTCCGTCCTTCACCCCACCCACCATTGCCTAACCTGCCGATATATGCAGCGCGGATCGGGCGGGATACCGATACCAAGTCCATCGGCTATTTCCGATAACAAAAGACGTCATTTTTTCCAAATAAAACATTTCCATTCTCGCCGTCGCTAACAGGTCGCGTCAAGACAACGCTCTTTCTCGCAATCTCTCTCAAATTTCGCCCCTCTGTGCGGAGACGCGTGAAAGGAGTGCTAAACTTTTCGCCTCACTAAAGTAACAATCATACTTTTCGTATACTTTTTCTACCTTCGCCTCAATTGCCTTACTCCGGACCCCATGACCTCGTCTGACCCGTTAATCAATGTGACCCCACACGACCTGACCTCCTCCTCTGCATGCCCGTGACCCGATCCCACCACACCAGACCCGACCCGACGTGACCTGACCTGACCTGACCTAGTCGTGCTCCTATCGGGACTTCTTCACCACCCCTCCCCCCCCCCCTCCACTTGACAAGAGTGACCTGGCATCCAGGACGACACCATTTCAAGGGAGCAAGTCCCTTACTCACCCACGCACGCACGCGCGTGCGTACGGACCCGGACACAACGCGACGGTCTCTCCGTCTGTCGCGTGGTCAGCGACCCCCCTCCCCCTCCCCCCCCACGGCGTCGTCGCACAAACGATCGGCTTGCGCTATTCACAACGTAACTTCCGCCCCCATTCCCCCCCCCGCCCCTGCACCCCCTCCGAGGGGGGGGGTGGAGGTGACGCTACTGACGAGGAACTGGCAAGCGTGACATACACACACACACACACACACACGGCCGGACGGACAGCAAGACGAGAGATAACACAGCACTGAGATAAGATAAGGCTTATCAGATCCGTGTGATTTGACAGCCCGCTTGTAATGTCCCCCACTCCATCACACCCACACACACCCTACACTGTACACCCCCTCCCCCAGTAACCCAGAATATACCCACTACACTCACATATACACACACACACACGTTCATCATGTACACCCACATGTGTCTATGAACACACACACACACACACACACACACACAATCACATACAGAGCCAATCACTTAACAATGACCACAGTCAATAACACAATCACCTAATCGTTCGTAATGAGCCAGTCAGTCAGTCACCCAATCCCAATCAACAGCAACGCCAGTATATGAAACCAATCCCAAGCGACCAATCCCAATCCTCACTGCCCCCTCCCCCCCGCTAATCCCGCACTACAGCTAAAGGGCAATACTGCGGCGCCTGTGTTGACCCAGAGTCAACACAAGATGGGGCCGCCGTCAACACTGGCGGTAGGGGTCAATATGACAGGTCCCGAGACTGGGAGAGGGAGCCAAAGGAACGCCCTCGATTGGCACTGTCTTGACCACCACCGCTCTTCATGTCCAGGTTAGTTTTTTCCTGCCTGACTCCAACAGCCCCCCCCCCAACCCCCCACCCCCAACACACACACAAATATGTACACATGGCCACATAAACTAATAATTTTACATCAGCCTTACCTCCAACACAAACCCCCAACACTACATAGCCTCACCTCCAACACAACCCCCAGCACTACATAGCCTCACCTCCAACACAACCCCCAGCACTACATAGCCTCACCTCCAACACAAACCCCCAGCACTACATAGCCTCACCTCCATCTCAAACCCCCAACGTTAAAACCTCCCCATCACAACCCCACCCCATCATAAACCGTCACCACCACAACCCCGCGCGGTGCAGCCCCACCGCCACAACAGTCTGATGCATCAGGCCAGCTCAGCAGCTAATGAAACGGCGTTCCATTCATAAATTAGCCACACATTTCCCAAATTGGTCGTTCCGGGGTCAATTACCCTTGCTGGGGTCCCAACCACCGCTCGTAATGACCCTACCAGCCTTACCTACCTTATTGGATTCTCGTTTGCGGTGGATCGTTAATAACGAAGTCTTTACGCTCTCGTTAACCTCCCCCCTCGCCTGTCACGCGTTACCACTTGAGCGTTAGCTTTCCAGCTTTAGCTGTACACTCCTTACGGTTAGCTGTGCCGTCTGCTTCGGTGGATGGCACCCCCCCCCTGCCTTCGTTAGCACCCCTGGACCGCAGGCCTTGACAGCCCTGGACCCCAGGTCTTGACAACCCTCCACCCAAGTCCCTGACAGCCCTGGACTCCAGGTCTTGACAACCCTCCACCCAAGTCCTTGACAGCCCTGCACCCCAGGCCTTGACACCCCTGTACCCCATGTCTTGACACCCCTGCACCCCAGTCCTTGACAGCCCTGCGCCCCAGGCCTTGACAGCCCTGAACTCCTGCAGTAGGAGCTACTTTGATGTCATGAGTCCGCCAGACGTGGCTCTCCTACGGCGCCGAAGAGAATGCGACAGAAAAGACGAGGTAAAAGAGGAAGATTTTCTGAGAGAGGAAGGAAGACCCCGAGGAAGAGTGTGGGAGAGGCAGGAAGACCCTCTGGGAGAGAGGAAGACCGTGCGAGGAAGCAGTGCGTCAATCTTCCCCCCACCTCCTTCAGGACACAATATTCCTCCCACCATCAACACCCGGATCCTTGCCCCCGCCTCATTATCTTCCTCTCATATATATATATACACACTTCTGTCCATATCGATCACATATAATGCGCGTAAAACGAGCTCAAACCAGTCATCTGATCCACTCCTGTCAAACTAGTTTAACAACACAGCCTTCCGCAGGAGTCGGTCAATCAACATCAACTGCAAAACTTGTGGCATCGCCTTTACACTATCTCGTCAAGAGCCTTTAAAGACCTGTTAGACTTACCTGTAATCATACGTGATGCATACGGCTATACGTGCCATACCTACCTATATAATCATACGTGTAAGTGGCTATACATACTACACCTGCCTATAACCATACACGGGTGTGGGAATCTATACACGCTACACAAACCTGCAATCATGCACACCCGTATACAGCCGTCCCCACGACAATACACACACTCGAGGGTCAAGTTATCACACTCGTCCACTTTCAGTACTCTACAGTGTGCACATAATAATAATAATAATAATAATAATAATAATAATAATAATAATAATAATAATTCGACATACACTTCATACACACATACACATCTACACTCACGTCCACACACACACACACACACGCCTACCTTAACATATCACATGACAACCACCACAAGGGAGAGGAGGAGGGAATGGGGTGAGGGGGAGGGGAGGGGAGACGGGGGGAGGAGGAGTGGGGAGGACAGCATATCGCATGTCATACCTGGAGGAGACTGACGTCATTTCTCTGTAAGTTGATGACGACCACAGCTGGCGATGGTCATGATAATTATAATAATAATGATAATTATAATAATAATAAATATAATAATAATAATAATAAAAATAATAATAATAATAATAATAATAATAACAAATATAACAATAATAATAATAATAATACAGATGATGTACCATGAAACAGAGTTAATATGTAACGCAATTATAAAATGTAAATGAAACAAACACACACACACACACACCTGTGTTGGATGAGGACCGCTCCAAAAGTTGGCTGCACATAACTTGGTATGTAAATACATTAACATCAACACACCCCGAGTCTCCAGCATTTGCGACTTGAGTTGCCTGATGCACCGTACGTATATAAGTTGCCTCTATGCAACACTGCTGCAAGTTGCGTCTCTGTGTGTGTGTGTGTGTGTGTGTTGCGTGTCAACAGGGAGGAGCGACGGCAAGTTGGTGGGAGCAAGACAGAGCCATGCGAGTCGTAGACACCATTATATTAAAACAACGTTGAACCCAACATAAGTCCTTAGGGAACACCTGGCGTTGTTTGGAAATCTCCCTAACTAACATCTAAGTCTATATCAAAGACGTTCTAAGGACCTGACAGGCTTAAAAAATTATCTTCGTCACACACACACACACAGGCCATACAGAGTGATAAAATCAGAGCCAAAATCTCTGCCCCCCTCACCCCCGGGTCTGTCTGCCTCGACACCTCCCGCCCCACCAAACTGTTCCCGGCTGCAGCTGTTGTGCCGCACAGGGGAACAACGGGGGTAACCTCTCGTGGGTAACGGGTAGTAACGCTGGTAGTAACGGTCTCCAACTACGTCAACTCCCTCCTGCTGCACCCACGTCAACGCCTCCCTGCTGGCCCCATCTACGTCAACTCCATCCTGCTGCCCTACCCACGTCAACGTCCTAGCTTCTGCCCTTCCCACGTCAACGCCCTAGCTTCTGCCCTACCCACGTCAACGCCCTCCCCCCTCCAGCCCTACCCACGTCAAACCACTCCCCCCTCCCCCATCAACAACCACGTTAAGCTGGTGGGCCGGACACGGAAACACTACACGACTGGCTCACTGCCCCTCCCTCCTCACTCCCCTTCCCCCATCCCCCCTTCCCAAGGCCAGCCCACCCCCTCCCCTCCCCTACAGCTCATCCCCCTCCTCCTCCTCCTCGCTAGTCAGTCTGCCCCACTCCAGTTATCCGACCCAACCGCTCCAGTTAGCCGGACCCCTCCAATTAGTGAACACTCCCTTTCCAATTAACCGAATCCTCCAACTGGTCAAACGCTCCGGCTATCAGACCCCCCCCCCCCTCCCCCCCCCCCCTTCCTCCAGTCATACCAGCGTTAACTAACCAGTCATCTGGGCCACAGTCGAGTCAGTTTCCACTCACTCGAATTCCAATTGAGTGACCTCCACTCATTCTCCCTCCCTTCTGTTATCAAAACACCCCCTAGTGACCTTCCAGTCAAATGTCCTACCAGTTAGATAATCTTCCAGTCAAGTGACGACCTCAAGCGATCTTCCAGTCCCATGATCCTTCATTCGAATGACTTCCAGTCAAGCGACCTCTCTCAGCCAATCCATTTCCACCCAAAACCCACGCTGTTATGAAGAGAACGCCCCACTAACGCCTCTTTCCCTTCAACACCTGATGATTACATCGTTAAGAAGCAATTACTCGATCCAGTCCATATTAATTACTGATATCACGATAGAGGTAATTACTCGGCAACAGATGATCACTTAGAAAAGCGTAAAATATTAGGAATCAAAGATCTAACAAGGTAAACAAACAAGGACATTTAAAACACACACAGTCGTTCCTGACACCATATCCAAGGTAACTGTGTTCATCGGTTAAACAGTCTACACGAGACAGTCACACATGACTGGTTACATGACTGGTTATATAACCCTACACTGTGTTACAAATCAACTAATGCAAAATACTCACAGATCAGACCACCTCTCTTATGGTCATAAATTGAATATTTCTTTAAAAAAAAATTGCAAAATTTCCCTCTGAGGATTATCTTTTATGAGAGGAACTCTCGTAACATAAGTTTAATTACGTCTTCTATATCCTTCTGAAAGTTAACCTTCCGGACAGTGTGTGTGTGTGTGTGTGTGTGTGTGTGTGTGTGTGTGTGTGTAAGCCAGGCTCTCAATGTAACAATACCACTAAAATTTTGAGAAAGGAAACTAACTTACTTAAGAGATACACAAATATTACTTAAACCACAATATTTACAGAAGACACTGGTCTTAGAAAATTACCAAAAACCAAAACATAATCAGGAAAAAATATTAACATAGAATTCAATCAAGAAAACCCATATAACATCATATCCACAGTACCTCACTCGCCATACAACACACTTGTATAACAACTTAGTCTACCCGGGAAACATACTTAGTATACTCTTCAGCATACATCTCATACAGACACACGGGACTCCTGGAGTCTATGTATGTGCGTCACAGACGCAACACAGACAGTACCGGTGGACTGCTGCCCACAAGTCTCAGTATCGCGTAACAAGGGTCAGATAGAGAGAGAGAGAGAGAGAGAGAGAGAGAGACTCAAATGTGGTGATAAAGCTTTCCCAATATTGTGAAAGCAGGTAAGCTGTGGCGGTAGTTCGGTCGGTAATAATTTCCACGTCTATACATTTGACCTAACCTATCCTAAGCTAACCTAACCTATCCTAACCTAACCTAACCTATCCTATCCTAACCCACTCCGTAACTGCCCTACCCGAAGATTTACACGACTAGCGAACCATCCTGGTGCGATTTATGGACAAAATAACACCAGCTGGCAACAAGTATCGGGTTCTCTCTCAGATAGATGCAATGTCTCACCATTCACTCCAATTACACTATAATCACAACCAGGTGCTCCCTATCAACCCATATAAAGTATACTCACGTTACCAACACTCCATTTTCTACGATGAAAATAACATTTTCCATTTACTAATGGCATAACTACTCCTTGGATAAATTCCCTCCAGCCTGTGGCAGGGCGACCTCTACCTCATGTGACGTAACAAAGCACAGAAAACGGGAATCACATCCTAGGGAAGATGATTCTCTTTAGCGAACTATTAGTTTGCATGAAATCTATTCCTTCAAACCTTCACAATCTATTGATATGCAATATATTAAGCGTCTGTTCCACAACGTGCAAAAGAAATGACTCCGAGAGGAACCGTGTCTGTTTGATCTGTTATACACGACTGGAAATTGCGGGCGCGGTCCAGCCATTCACGGCCTCAAACATTCCAGGGGCCATAAAATCCTCACAGGTCAATATTGACCTTTCTGCTCACGCGCAGCCTTCACCCCCTTCCGCACGGCGGTACGACCCCCCCCCCTGAGCACGGCGGAACGACCCCCTGAACACGGTGATACGCAACTTGAGCACGACCACTGAGCACGGCGGTACGACCCCTGAAAGACAGCACGACGCTTTATAACGACGGTATGACCCTTAGGACTTGATAACCTGCATATTGACCTGCCCCAGGGCGGCCGTCACACAAAAAGACTAGTACCGTCGCACCGTCACGATCAAGGGGGGGGGGTTGTACCGTCTGGCACAGAGACGACAGTGCCCGACGGTTGTAACAACATGTAACGACCTCCTATCATAAGAAGCATCTCCGGGCCCGGCATCCGTCTGCCTTAATTACCCCCAAGTCAGACCACCTCCTTCCCTGATGGTTCAATTAGCGGGAAAAAATCTCTCCTTAATTACATTCTTGGAATGGGCCAATTACGTCTTGCGTGTGTGTGTGTGTGTGTGTGTGTGTGTGTGTTTATGCTATTTTCCCGAGCGAGTTCAACACGTTGCTCGTAACACGAGAGAGAGAGAGAGAGAGAGAGAGAGAGAGAGCTCCTGTGCTTGCTCTAACCACTTTAAAATTCTTGTCACGTGTTCCTCAGGCAAGGTCACATTGCGTTCCTGAACACGTTCCATACACGTCTCGCGGGGTCAAAAAGTCAAGTCACACCCACCGGCATTCCTCTGACCCGAAGTCAACAGTGATCAAAGTTAAATGAAAAAAAAAGAAGTCTATAAAAATGTAATTTTATAATTAAATAATCTTTAAAACAGAATTACATTATAAAAAAGTTAGAAAGAAAGAGATAACGAGACTATCTAAATAATGAACCATGTTTCTAGACGCCATAAGGCCGGAAATTAGACCAAGCAGCAACGATGACGCCATTTTACACCAGACCCGACGACGTTTTCCTTATGGCAAAAACATGGGCATCCAAACTTGAGGCTCGGGGTTCGATTCCTGGCCAGCCAGCGCTGATAGCGGCAGCTGGAGCAGCTATAACAGCCTGGGGGAGGGGGAAGTGGGCCAACCTCATCACCCCGACTGAGCCATTCCCCCCCCCCACACCCCCTTGTGGGCCCACTGCCCGGGGGTCACGTGTGGTTGAGTCCTGAGAAAGGGGGGGCGGGGTGACGTGTAGCGGATCAGGATGACGTTGACGCCCCTCTGGCCGATAATGGCTGGGTACTACCCTGCTACATGTACGTCCGCCACCACCACCCACTGTGTCACGCCACACGCTGTATGACACCACCATCGCCCACTGTGTCACGACACTGCACGCGTGACACGACCACCACCACACACTGCGTCACGCCCCCTGACGCGTCCGACACTCATGGGAAAAAAGGGAATAAAAATCTTTCGACTCTCGTAGCAGTGTGACGGCGTGTGGAATGATGTCCCCTGACGGAGGGGACACACGTGAGGGGGACACGGGGAGGAGGGGTCCTGCGACGGCGGTGATACATGGCGTGTGTACCCGATACGGGGAGAGGACTCTGCCATGGAAGGGAAAACACATGATGCGGGTTGGTGAACGGAGCCCATAGTCCGGCTCACGTCGTGGGACGCGGTTCACAGAGGACGGTACCAGCTGTGTTCACCTCCCCCCCCCAACCAGGCCTTAGGGAATGTCCGCTTGAATGACCTTCCCGGCTCAGCTGACCTCACCACAGCAGGAACTCTGACCTTTCCTTGTGGCACTTGGGGGTGGGGGGTGGGGGGGCAGGGTAGGCCCTCCAAACCTCCCCCCCCTCCGGGAGGGGGGGGTCAGGCTGGCGTGCCTCCATACGACACTGCAGTGCGACACACAGGGTACGACTCTGGCCTGACCTTTGACCTAAACTAGGGGGTAGGGAGGAAGGGTCGTGTCAAAGACCAGGTCATCACAGACAAAGGTCGTACCACCCTCAGTGCTCGAGTGTGGGGTGATTCCGTAGAGGTCATTAACTACCTACTGGCTCTGCCATCACAGGTCAAGGAGTCGTCGGCGGGGAGGGGGGGGGGAGGAAGAGGGGAATATGACCTGCCCAGACATCATAACGAGTACGACCCGGCCAGTAGGGACCCCGCGGGCCGGGCTCAGGGATTGGTCAGTACAGCAGCAATGGACCCGCATTACGTTTGTCCCAGCTGCAGGGAAAATTCACAAAGTCGCACAGTCCAACCACAGATAATAATAATAATAATAATAATAATAATAATAATAATAATAATAATAATTCCCGTAGAAGTCGGCTCCGTCCCGGCTGCGCGCACGCAAACCTTGGCCCGCAGAGACCACACCCGGGCCCCCACGGACCATACCATGGTACGTGTGGGGCGAGAAGGGGGGGGGGAGGAGGGGGGGGAGTTAAATACATGTCATGTACAGAGGTCAACGACCCTGGCACGCCATGCCAGTGTCCTTGACATGACAGGAGTGCAAGGGTTTGGGTGACCCCCGGAGGAGCCTGTCATATGTGACATCTTGCTTAACGCGCCACATGCCCTTCTAGCACGGTCTTCACTCCTGTATTATAACAGGGAGGAACGACTTCAGTCCAAGGCGTCACATTCCGACACTAACTAGCCTCGCCGTAAGCTTGGTTTAACCCGGCCTTGTAATTAACAAGATGACAACAGAAATTTAACATACTGTTAATCACTAGCTCGTGTCATTTTTTTTTTTAACCTATCTCAGCTACAGCCTAACTAGCCCAGCTTTACCAATATTAACCCTATCCTAGCACAACTACCATAACTACCCTAAACCTCGCCTTAACTACCTAAACATAATTTAACATAGCCTAACAACCGCACGACCCTGGAGCACGACTGGACGACCCATAAGCGCAATGGTACGACCCTTAGTTATTACGTTATGAACTTTGGCCTGAACCTTGGACAGATTCGGGTTAAAGGCCAGGTCGTAGTACCTAGGGGTCGTGCTCCGGGGTCGTACCGTCGCGCTCAAGACGGTACACCAGGCCGGGGCTACATCTGTGTACCTTCAGCTTGAAGCCAAACGTACCGTCCGTAAATAATCTATCGAGATTTAGTAAGGCGGGGAGCAAATCCCTGGCACGTCCCGGGAACCCGAGGAAAATACAACGATGGTTAAGCTTTAAGATAAGCTGAGGTGGTATGACAGCTTTAAGCTTAAAAAAAAAAAACAGCGAAGATAATCGTTCCTTCCCCCCTCCTCCTGTAGCCTGAGAGAGTGACTGAGTGAGTGAGTAAGAGAGAGAGAGAGAGAGAGAGAGAGA